>CAADRB010000020.1:386328-500926 GCA_900708905.1 Hymenolepis diminuta
TTTTATTGTTGTTTCTGATGGAGCGGAGTCCCCATAACACATTTCAAGCCATTGTTTCGCTTGAACGGTATTTTTTCCCATCAAGAAGCAGTGTAAAATTAAAACACGAAGTTGTTTTTGATCCATTGTTTTGAAAATAACAAAAGTAGCGTCACTCTTAGCACAATAACTCACAAACTAGTGAATAGAATATCATGAAATTTTAACAGCTGTCTTTTAAAGGTTAGTATTCACTGAAAAAAAAAGGTGACTGCAATAAAACTAGCGCCATCTATGTGTTAGGCCCGGGACTTTTCAGCCCATGCGTTATAAAATAAATAAATAAAACAGTAATGCGGTCATATTAAAAGTCATTATTGAAGTTTACCTTGAATAAAATTTGCTTGTAAAGATCATATAAACTGCTTAAGCTTCCCTAAAAGCATGCTGCTTTTCGGCCTTTGAAAGAGAATATGAGTGGAACATTCTACAACCCGAAATCGAAAATAACTTATATATTTTGACGCCTTTTCTATCCTCACCTCCTATTCTTTTTGAAATTTACGTATCCATTTCATTTGCTTTCCGCAATGAAAAATTGTCCAGCATTGTTGTGGGTTATAATAGAATAATAATAAACAAATTGCAAACATGCCCGATCTGTGCTTTTTCAGGAATAGTTCATTCGCAGCAGAAACCTAGAGGCTTTTAAAATTCGAGATTTATTATCTTCTGAACTGCAGAATTCTAGCCTTTTTCAAACCTACAAAATATCAGATTCTGCCACCGAAGAGATTACAACATATTGAGAAGAGTGAACTGTTTGAAAATGTATTAGTAACTGGAATGATAATTTTTCCTACCAAGTCCAAGATTGTTAGTTTACTATCTTCATATAGGAATTACAGTGACTCACTGCCAATGCAAAGAATCCCACTGAGGAAATAAACATAAAGAGAAGCTAATAGAAACGTGCCGAGGTCAATTTTTGAACAACCAAGCACAATACTAGTGATATACTGTTATAAATATCATAGTACTCGATGATATTGCTGTACATATTTATAGTACTTTTGCTATTTCAAGGCGATATTTAAACATTTCTTCCGCTTCGTGTGATTTGCCTTATATTTTAACAACTATGGTCTTTTTTCTCCCCACTTATTTGGAAAAGTAAGAGCCCCACCGTGACCATTAAGAAAATCTTTGCTTAATGACTCTCATGGTTCTATATTCAAGTACCGAAGAATTACACTTCTAATACACATGTTTAAGGCATCCAAAATCATTCATCTAATGCAGATGATTGGAATTTTCTAATTATTATTCATCTCCATATATCGAAGTCACTTTCATGGTATTTTACAAGTATCCTTTGCCTCCTCCTACTTCTTTTACTGCTTGCGCAAAGTGTGTTCTTAAAGGCGTCACATTTAAGAAGTTGAACTGTAAAGTGGGTGGTCCTTAAGGGAAAACGAGTGCTGAATAAAAACGAGACCCGTTTCTTTACCTGCGCCTCCTTCCTATTTAGATGTCTCTCTAGTAAAAAGGGAATCCATTCTCCTCTCTTAACAGAAAGCTACACTTACTAAAGACGATTTAACTTCTCTTCTTAAATATGGTCTCTAAAGGGGATTTTGGATATCTTCGGTTTGAAAGAAATGGATGAAAGCTTTCTTTTGTCAATTAAAATAAAATATTTTTCCATTATCATTAAGTACCATTGATCAAAATCCTATTCGTGCTTTACTGTGTTTTCTAGAGGAAAGAACTATGAAATTGGGACGTTTTCAGCTCTATAAAGCTCGATGGAGGTTTAGGAAACAAAAATAGGAAGCACCCCTTCAAGAGATTTCAATATGAGATTTTGAAAAGAGGCTAAGATGCCAGAAACGTAATTTTGCCTAAAGCATATTTACCAACCCTTTTGTTCTAATTTAAGACACTAAAGCTATGCATTACATATTTTACTAGTAGATCATTTACAAACTTTTTACTATCGTCTTTGGAAAAAATGCCTTATAATTTTCACAAAAGAAAAAATAATAAATGGTCCATAAGGGTTGAAATTAATCGGGTGAATACAACGAATTAAATCAGAGCATCTCAAGAGTCTCAATTATTTTAAATTCTGAACTTAATAGGTTGTCCTTATTTATTTCATTGTGCCATGCCTTAGCGTTACAAAATTCAGGATTTGGTTCCTGGGATTCTGAGTTAGCTCGTATTGGCGGTATTTAAATTCATTCATCAGTTGATTAAATGTGATTAGTATTGTCATCTCGATAAATTTTTCCTACTAATAATCAAATGGATATAAGTGAAATGAGCATTTTTATTTGATCAATATAGAGTTGTGAATTCTTGGGGTACATGTGAAATATTAGTGCCTCCCAATACTGTTCATATTTATCCAAAGAAATTGGGATTTTCCGGAATAAAAACGAGTGGGAGCAGATTACTAAGGGATTTTTCTATATTTTTAATATATTTACTCTGGAGAGTTGCTATCTAACGGCTAAATAATCTGGATACTATAGGTTTTTCTTCTAATTCAAACGGGGCTTCAGTGAAATTTTATGAAATTATATAAAAATTTGTTAAACTATAATCATTATAGAAGTAAAGCAGACCGGAATTTGGATTTTGAAAATATAAAACGAACTTTTAGGATTTTAAATATATAATACTGGATTCACGAATTAACGAAGACATCGACTGTTCATCGGGATTTGTATAAAAAATTGATTTAAATTCTAAATAATATGGCGATTTAAGATCGTATGTCATTTCCTTATTTTAAACAAATGCCTATTTCGTTCAGAAGTAAATAGATGTTTTGATTGTTGAAATAATGACATTAGAAGTTAAATTTAGTTCAGCCAATGAAATTGGACAAATACAAGATGATTTATAAATTTGGCGGCCAATGCACTTCTGGTAAAAAATATTCAGAAGAAAAAATTGTCTGAAATTTGGAGATAAACTATTATAGCATGTGATCATAATAATAATAATAACAGAGACAAACTAAACTGGTTTATTTGTTTCTCCTAGAATTTGATGAACATAGAAGAAATGCGTTGGAAAAGAAAACCTTGATATTCTTGTTCGTGGTGAGTAGTGAATTAAGGAAGAATATTGCGCCTGGATCTTCTTAGTGCAGATTCCAATTGGAAGATAAAGCGAATCAAATCACTTTGGAGTATCTTTTTAAGATCATAAAAGATTCGGAATCTATTGTTTAAGCAATAATGCAAACAAACTTTCGAAAATTATAAACGATTAAAACAGATCTAGCATCAATTTAAGATAGTTCCTTTAAAAGAAATTTGAAAATCATTTTCCATTTTAGCGAAAACTAAGATAATTTCTTTTTTTTCATTACTTAGAATATGAACAGGTTAAATGATCGATTTTCCTATCGAAGTTAAAACCAATGTCACTTTGATCGGACCAATGAAAACGTGGAATCATATGGATATTTCCTGTTAGCCAAAGATCACACCAAGTGTTCTTCACCAAGGTACTCTCGCCTCTAAAAGTGCTGAAAATGTCAGGAGAAACTAAAGAACATTTGCTCGCTCATTAACATATGTTCCTCATATTTAATACTGGTAAATGTAACCATTATCTTTGTTATACAGTAAAAGGACTTTCGGTACGCCATAATGAATCTTAAGTTATGGAGCTGATAATTTTCAGGCCCTTTGAAATAAAGCGTATTACAACACTGTTGTTGATCCTTATAATGGGAAATCAGTTTCTTCCCACCTCTCGTGACCAATTTTAAACCACAATGGTTATTACTAGTGGGCTATGCTAATTTTTAATCCCGTTAGCCCTTAACATCCTGGTAGTATTTGGGCTAATTCAGGAAAAAAATAGTATTTGAAGTGGTTGACCAACTTTGCAAATTAAACAATTAGTCAGGAAGCTTTGGATGCCGTGAACATGAGATCATTCAAGAAGCTGGAGACAATTCACGAAATTTGGGCATTGGAATATTAGAACATGAATCCAGAAATCAAAAGAAAAGTGGTTAATTCATTACCTTACAGGGAGTAATAAATAATGAAAGACAATTTTACGTTAACTGAATGTGTGTTAATGAGTATCAAATTCACGACCTCTGAATTTCACACCGTCACTTTAATTGTTGCATCGATTGAATCCCAGCACTTAAATTTAATTTTATTAAATGTTCATTCTTTTCTAAATTTTAGAGATTTTAACTAAAAGCACAGAACCGCAGGAGTAGCAACTGAAGAATTAGTCCTTGAATGTTAAATGGAAAATATCAAATCATTTACTGAAAATGATTAGTCTCCATGTAAAGAATAACTACTGATTCCATTTCTTCTTCATAGAAAGAGATATTTCTTAGTTCTGCCATTTATTGGAATACTATCATGCTGTTCATTTATTTTTGGCAGATTAATTAGCCTAGCACCTCGTAATTAGTTTTCAAACATTTAGGACAACTGATTTAATCAACTAATTACTATTGCAGGATTCCGAAATCATAATATTCGAATATTCAGACGCAACGAAACAACCAACTCTAGTTATCATCCGGATTAGATGACACAGATGTCCTAATTCCCCACTCACTTCTTAACTGAAATTACAAATTTAATTATTGACACGTCGATACAAAGCATAAATGAAAACTCTCGTTAACCACTAGAAAGAGCGGTCCATACCATACCCTCGCGCAAAAAATTAACCCTCCCCTCCACCCTATTGCCTCATCCTCACGGTCATAAAACCAGTACACACAGTCAGGTTTGAGGTGGCCGATTGAGAATGACCATGGGAAGAGCTCACCACACAGCAGGCATATGCGTGTGATCACATCAAAATTTCTGCGATGACATTGGAGTAATTTTAGGCTTGAAATAAAGTCGTCTTCTCAATAGGACAGCAAACATTGAAAGCGGACTCAGGCTTCACCAGCATCGGCATACTGCTGCATGTCCTAGAATGGGCGCTATTCTACTTAAGAATTAAGCAAAATGATGTGTTATGTAAAAGCAGCAAGAGTTTGCGAGAAGAAAAGATTTGTCAAACTGAAAACCCGAGAATGGTATAAAACCAGTATAAATCTTGCAGATGTGGTAGCTAAGTTGCTAAACTTTGAGAACAGGGCTTAAACAACGATGTCATTTTTATATTTAAAATCTTGTACCAGATGATTGTTAAAAAAATTATTCGAAGAATGATGCTACCTATCATTAAATACTGATACAAAAATTAAGGGCAATCTGCTTTAGGAAACATCTTTTTGGAAATATATACATTTAAAACATTGAATAATAATATCAAAATCCTGAGAAGAAATATGACATCTTTCACGGATAAACCTACTTTATCCCTCCTTTGGTATAGAAGTATGTATTCGGTTATAACAATCGCTTAACGTCTATTAATCTTAGGACCTCGGATTTAATAAAAACGCATGAATCTGCTCAATTTACACATTTGATTCTAAATTCATACGATTTAATTTTTTGCCTTATTAAATTTTATTTAGGAAAGTTGGTAAAAAATGACCTTTAGTAACTAAATGTGTTTACAGGAGCGCTTATAGGCTAGACCTTTGTAACATAAATTGTGAATTATAGTCTGATTTTATGCGTTTTATTTTTATGAGGTTAAATTGGGCCATATAAATTGTGAATTAATAGAACAAAGTTAATTCAAATTTTATAAATTCATGTCTTTCTCCTTCGCTATTACTTGAACCAAAATGAATTTTATACATCTTAACCTGCTCTAGTTTCTCGCTATATATGTGACATCTCTCTTTTAGTGAGTCTAGATATTTGGAAATGATCGCTAAAAATAACAACATATCATATGATAAACCATTTTCAATAAAGGATCCATTCGAAACTTTTCGTTGAGTTTACCGATATTCCTAAATGGTAAACTGTGTATTTTTTCATTAATTCGGCGCAATCTTCATGCAAAATAAAGTATACTCGTCAAAAAATTCTGTAGTAAATCTTTGTTTTTTTGAATATTATGGTCAAAATGTGATATAGGGTGAAAAAACTCAATGCACAGATTTGGTCATTCAATTAGATTTACTGGAATATACGCTCATGTGTGAAATACGAAAACATTACGAATATTGGCAGGCTTAACTTGATCAAAATTAACCCATTTTATAATGATATCGCTTTAAAGCAAACAAAATGTACAACTATTTGGGAATCATGACGAAACTGATTCAGATTACTGATTTATTGTAACTTGTACATAAACAAGCAACATAAACGAATGGGCAAAAGGACAATTTATACTTTTAATAAAATAATTACATAAATTAATTCTGAATTTTAAGAAAAGTAACGAAGATTGGCTGTTTTCACTCAAACGACCTTTATCATCTCTGTGATTAGTCAGCCGTAAAGTTACTTTCATTTATTAATTCCGTTAAGTCTTTGAAAATGCCAATTTGTTCTTAGGGGTCGAAAACTTAGAAGAAAGGCTCTTATGATTAGCAATTTTTCTTGTTAAATGCATCAAAATACGTAAAATACGCTCATTTAGTCATTGGGGTTGAAAATACCATTGTTGACATTTTGTCCTCTATACCATTTTCATTTAAATGTTGGTAGTGGAAGGATTCTTTCTTTCATTCATATAAAAGTAGTAATATTAAATACCATTACCCTAATTGAATTCATATTTAAATTTCGAATAATTTGCAAACTAACCAAGAAGCTGAACAATCGTAGTGTTTATTAACTAATGAACAATTAATGTTTGTTGCGAAAACAAATCAGTAGAAATATGGTGATGGATATAACTACAGTTAGAAAAATTAGCAACAACAAAATGTCATTAATCGCAAACAGTATTACTGAGACAGACAAAGACTAAAACAAAGAGAATTGATTTAAAAGAACGGAGAAATTAGATACTTATGGTGCGAAAATTAATGACACTCAGCGAACAAAGTCATCCTATCTTAATTGCATATTTTAGTTTAGGACGACATAGCATGTAAGCAGATCAGCAAGGTTAGCCAATTTACCTAAGAACGCTGATCACTTGATCGAGAAATTAATGCGAAATAGCGTGAAAAAGTGCGGACCCATGATTTTGCTTTCGAGCAGGCATTTAACCTATGGACAAATTCAGTGAGTCAAAATCTGATTAATTCCTTATCGATTACCACGTGCTACAACTGCTAAAACCAGTCAGTCGTGTAAGTAGGTGGTCCTATTTTCAGTTCATGCAACATTGAGGCAATCGCGCTTAATGCATAATTAGGTCCTGTTCCACCTTCACACATTTCTCAACAAACGAAGAGATAGTTAATGCTGCCAAGACTCTGGCCAAAGCCAAACATCAGCATTCGAGTATGAGTCAGCCATATAGTCCCCTCTCCCCACCACGTAAACACGCAGGTGTGATGCTTCGCTTCTGTTAAATGGAACACATTAACCACCTCTTCCCCTTACTAGCGGTGTGATAAGTAAGGAAGGAAGGGGAAAATATTCTCTAGTCTGAGTCAGAAAGAAGTCTGACTTCTGTATTATGCGCATAGATATCAATCTAATGGGGAGGGAAGAAGTTAAGGGGACAAAAAACTGCTTCTTCTCCTCCTCATTTTTTCTGCCTCTTTTGTTCATAACCTTGACAAAGAATATATACTAATGATCCATTTTTGTTCTCTTTGGAAATTGTTACTATTATTGCTGATATTACAACGTAGATAGTAGACTAGAAAAGGCAGGTCTTAAAACAGTGAGGTATATTTATGCATCCTGAGTTACTGGTCAGTTAATGATGACGTAGCAGTGAACATTGACGCTTGGCTAAGAAAATCCAATCGTCTATCATTCATTGTGTTAAATAATCTGTCTCAGCGCCAAAATATTTTGAAATAGAATGGCTCCAAAATGTGATTTTCTCACAAAAAACACCCCCTCTTACTTAAGTTACCGGTTAGAAAACGCTTATCTCAATGTGATTGGGAATTATGATAATAGAAAAGCTTTACAAGTCTTATCAGAATCGATATATTACGTAACGAAACAAATAAACATTAGTTTAAAATTTTGGTCAGCATTTCATCAGGGATGGTACAGAGAAACTTGATTTTCAATTTCTAGATAAAATCTGAAATTATCTAGATAAAGCGTATGAAGACTAGAAACGAGGCATTTATCAATAGCACACGTGCCATGCATATTGTTCTTTAATCAAAATGAGAGCATTTAAAATGGTATTAACCTTGACTGGGAATATCCATGTATATAATACCATGTGTACAACACTTAAAAATAGTCTAAAGGATTTAACATGGTTAACTACAGAATGGATAGCCAATTTTTCAGAAATTAAATACCTGGGTTTATCAAACCTCCAAATTTAGGTAAATGCTTTGTTAGGCGATTAATACATAATAAGGGGATATATATATGAAAGGTAGACTGATAAACTGAATTCAAGTAATCAGACATAAGACATAAAAAGATTATTTTCGACTTTGTCGAAGGGTGTAAAACTGTTTTAACGATCAAAAATATCATAAAAACTACTGATAAGTATGAAACTATTTTAATGAAAGCCTTTGAATGACCGTCTAAATCTGTTGCAGGTAGTACTGAGCCAAACTGACAGTATTCATTTATTCTATACGTGTTCAGCCATCAGTTGTTTGATATGGAATGCTTTCTAATTAGTTTCAAGGACGAAACCAAATGACTTGGAAAGTGATGATAAGATAGAAAATAAGTCTGGTTTGACGATTTTCAAATGAAAACTTTTTGGTATTTCTATTTGTTCAAATTTACCGAAATGCAATTTAATCTCCTTAAATTTTTAGATCAAAAGGTACTTGGCTTCAAAGGGATTCACCTTTAAACTTTGTATCATTTGGCATATTTATTTTAAGTTAATGAAAACAAATTAAATAATCCTAAATTATCAATTGATGTACACATAATCAAACGTCTATTTTTAGGTTTTTTGTTTTGATTTAAGTTATTAATAGCAAAGAAACTAGGTTAATTGCGCAAGTTAAAATATATGTCTTCTTCCCCAAAACTATCCTAATATGTCAATTCATGATCAAAACAACTGAAAATTCAGAGCCCCATGAACCGAATCTACCTGACCTCTCCCCAAACGGTTCTCTTATAGCATTATATCCGTTTTTATCCGAATGGTCTACCGATTCTATCTTTATATGTATTTATTAAAATAGACGGACATATTATTACCACTATAGTTAGGAATAATATACATGATGGTGGTAATTTTCGTTCCGCTTCTAAGGGTGAAAAGACGTTTCATCCCCAGTTAACGAAAACTTGTCCCCGAAATGAACTTAAGTGGTTATCAGGGGGTCATAAAGGGGGATATGACACTACCTTGGCAACTAATGCTCTCTTCATTACTTATCTGAGGGGAGACATCAGACCTCTGTGACCCCTTGTTGGGTCAAGGGGAGTAATTAAAAAACTTAGGCTTCCCTCTCTGCCACGCCCTCAGGCCAATTTGCTCTACCCTTCGGTTTAGTTTTTTTAATGAACTGGTCTAATAACTTTTTTATTAAGTTTTAAAAACAACTGGTGAAAATATTATTAGTTAGCTATTTTGATTAAAGGTAATATAGCAGTAATGCGCTCGTTTGTTGGAATTCTGAGCCTCTTTTTGGCGCTTTGAATGACCAACTAATCTAGCCAAGAGATATCAAGATACAAACAGTTTAATCAATGAAACTCTCCTCTACTCAGTATTGAGGTTGTAAAAGCATATATGCACTATTGATATTATTATTGCTCTGGTGGCGAAGCGATTAGCGTGTTCATCTACGAAGCCAGAGGTCAAGGACTCGATATCTGTCGGTTCAGATCCAGCAGGTGGAAAGATCAGTCGTAATGATTAAGTTTGGCTAAAAGAAGGTGGCAGAATTTCAATTTCTCATCTGGGAGGCTCCATGATGCTACTCCTTTACAAGAGACGACCTTTGGAAAAGCTATCGTAATTGGGATTGGGAGTTTACGCTGTTATTCCTGTCACGGAAACTTTATGATAACGCTTACTCTTGCATCATTAAATTCAGATCGGATGGTTTGCATATACACCGCTAATTTTCTTCAGTGCCTCTAATTACTCTTGTCAATTGTCAACTGCGACCTCCCAATCTTGTCTCTTTCCAGATACCAAAGAGGAGTAAGAGAGAAAAGGTGGAAAATGCAAGCAAAGAGAGGCGTGAAAATAAACGGGGTTGACCTCTTAGTTGTCATAGTTTGTCTAACTGCATGCATCATCACCGTCATAGGATTCTCACAGTGTTTGACCAAGCGGCGGAATGTCAGCGCATGACATACATTACTTCATATAATACCTGAACTTTCCAGTGATTTCAAATGTTATTTTAGGGAAATTAGTCTCTTAATAGAGGGAAATCAAGTGACTCAGTGCCTTATGTTACACATATCTAGGTGAATTAGATAGAGAAATGTCTAAACTATTCAAATTAAAGAGGCCACCAAGTAACTGCTGACTGAGACGGAAAGGTTACTGCATGTACAGTTTTCACTAAACTTTTGGTCTGGCTTTTGTAACTGTTCCCCACAATTGCAACTTGGCCCAGTACGCTAAGACATAATCCAGTCAAGACGTGTTCTATGTTCTTCTTGATAGTTGAGCGGAGTTCATAGTATGTTACAAAAAGTACACTAAAGAAAATTAATAAATAGTACAAAAAATGGACAAACGTTCAAGAATTTCAGCAACAGACGAACAAGGTTTTTCCTCTGCTTACAATTAAGAACGAATACATCAAATTATTAGAATGAATAAGAAGAATCAAATATATGCTTATTTACCTGCATAAAGTGATTCAGCCCAATACACTCTAAATGTATTCCGAGTGAACATTTCAGTTTGAATGGGTAAAATGTGTGCAAAGTATTCAACTGAAAAATACCCTGGTTATTCTTATGAATATTCTTTATTTCTCGATCTTCTTGGTATGACGATGGCTTTATTTTCCGTACAAAATAGAGCCTTGAAAAATCGGTTGAAATTAGCAGCCTAAAAGCATTCAGTTTTGCATATTTTAAATAGCAATAAACTCCAATTTCCATGCGTTCAGTGGTTATATTACCTTTGTTTCGATTCTGTTAAAACATTGCTAGTCGTAAACGCTAAATCCGATTTAATGTGAAAGATTAAATTCATAGATTTAACGCGTGATTTTACAGATGTTCTAATTCAGGGAAAATTAAATTAGATAGCGCTGCATTCACGCGCATTCGTAAAGAAAATCAAAATTCCATCGGTTATTTACTTGCGACTGAAGCACAACCGAACAAGCACTTTAAATTTAGCCTTCTTAAATTGGTGTCTTAAAATGCATACACTGAACAAAAAATAATTACATTTTTATCCATTTTTTCAAGTTTGTGGTTTGTCTAGAGTAGTAAAGGACAGTAAAACCCCAAAACCGCCCGTTTTTCGCCACTTTCAGTTTTTATTTCGGCCACCTACTCTGATAAGTTGGCGTTGACAGCTGTTGGGTCCTTTTCCCGCCATACTCTACGTAAAAGTATGCATTTGTAAAATTAGATTAGGTCTTGACAACCGACGCGGTAGGCAGTTAGGCGCGACAGCCGTTATGTGGTGGCTGATTTCGGGAGCGGAGGCCAAAATCCATCCCGTGTTTGGCTCTTTTCCAGATCAATAATTGAGTGATATCTAGACGATCTTTCCAGCTGTGGAAACAATCATTCTGCGTATCGGTTTATGTCAAAGCTTGAAAAGTTCAAAAAGTAAGCTTTAAACTTCAATTGGTGGAGGTACCATTTAAGAATAACGTTGACACGGACCCTATTCCCCGTTAACTTTAACTTGAAATGGGGAAAATTAAAAAATCATCTCCTTTTTGTTTACTCACTTCTATCATTGTTTTAGAACAATCTCAAGAATTACAGATAGTTTCAATGGAAATATTGAAGCGGTCAATGGCTATAAAATATCTTGTCAGAAAGTTGACCTCTTAGTTTCGTATCTGTCAGTCATGTAAAGGACAGTCTGACCCTATCTCATCACCACAGTACTTAAAATTACCCAAGGATGCACGTGGTGAAAATAACAAATTCAATTTTTCCTTGTTACAGTATATACATGTCAAGATATTAGTTGGATACCGATCAGCAATGAAGGGTAATCAAGGTCATTTTTGTAAATTGTGTCATAACCATTTATTGACGGGCCTTTAAGAAAAAATCAGACAATTAAAATGAATAAATGAAAATACAAATACGAATTCATGATTTCAAGGTTGTAATTTTGACATTTCCCGCCTCAAAAGTACAACTAACAATGGCCTTTTCAGTGATAAGACCAGTAATAGGAAATCCTGATTTTGAAGAAAAGGTGAAAATGAGGTATGATAAGACAATTCTTTGTTCGTTGACAGTTAAGGAGGCGGTATGAGTCAGTGGGCGCGAAATATATCGAGACTGAGCAGGTCTATTAGTCAGAGTGTGGAGGTACTACAGAACCAAATGTTTTTTTCTTAAAAATAATTAACAAAACATATTTTTTTATCTTTGTCTTTGTTCCACTGAATATTGATTTATATATGCATACATATCTCAAAAATTTAGTATCTGGTTGTTTTAAACCAGATTTTTATAATTACAATAAGTAATATAATTGATATAAACTAAAAATTATTACATATCTGAAAATAAGACAATCTTGTTATTGTCTGTCGATTGAATGCTTCCATTCAGAGGACTAAAAGTATTAACAATGAGAGTTTTAATGAAAAGTAGTTTCTGACCCCATTCCCTCCGAAATAGACGAAAATATCCTGAAAAGGGGAAAGAAAAGCCTCAAAATGACTAGGTGGTAGGTAACAAAGGTAAACGAAATTTGTTGTTACCTTTTAACAGAGTATGAAACAAGAGGAGGAAGTTAGGTGGAGAAAAAGGTCAAAATTTCTTGAAGACCAGAAAACCAAAAAGTTTCATATTAGAAAGATAATAGTGGATGGGGAATGTTGAGAGATATTGGTAAGATATGTTGAATTTAAAGCTGCATTAAAAGCCGAATCACATATTTTCAGTGTTCAGATTGGCCACTCCAATTGATCACAATGGAAAATAGCCGAAAATGAATTTCCCAATCAGAAACATTTCAAGATTCATGTTGAATCTTGAAGCACTAATTTATTCGATGGAATAGGAAATAATAATACATATGATTATTTCGATGAATAAAAATATGGATCCAAATTCCATAAAAGCATGTCAATATGATACCGCGATTTCTCGAACCGGCAATGAAAACTGCGAACTTGAATTGTTGAATATAATCAAGTAAAAAAATCATTGATGAAAATAACAAAACTGGATCTAATTTAAACGTTAAGAATGACATTCTAATAAGTAGCCTTTCAGTCACCCTTGTCTTTTTATAAAATATAAGACGACTGCAAATTAATTAGTGGGGGTTCTTGTTGATCGTTACTCCTGAGATATCGTGATTTCACCGGTAGTGCAAATGTATCATTTTCATTTTTGTGAGCATTCGAATACGTTTAACAGTCTTGCACTTCACCGATTTCTTTTCAATTCCTCCGCGACACTATGATTCTTAATTCTTTCAACTTTCGATAGGTAATTTCTTATGTATAATTTGACACTCTTATTGCAGGAAGTACATTTTGAAGTTAATTTTTCAGGAATAATAGTTCATCTTCGAATACCAATTTGCTATACATATTCTTTACAATTTATTAAGTCCGTGTGATCAAAAATGATCAATTAATATTCGTATTAAAAATCATTATTATTAAATATCATTGTTGTCAAATAGGGAAGAAGGCAAAACAGGTCCTTCTTGAGAAGCAGAGAATTTCAATTTATTCCTCTTTGCCCTAAACATCTACATTGTACATGAGAAGTTATTTTTAATTGGAGACCGATTTTTAAGTCTCCATTTGGGACAAGTGAATGGAAATTTGAATTCTTTTTTAGCTTCACGATTACATATTCTACAATCTCAAAAAAGACAGCACCTGGAATTGAGTTAGTTTAAAGAATGAGTGTTTGCGCCACTCTAATTTACACTTCAATAGAGCTAATATTTATAACATTGAAAAGAATTAAAAATTTTTAACATAGTAGATCTATACCCATATATTTTTTGCACACAGTGTATTCCATGGACCAATTCTGAATATGGTCAATAAAAATACTGAAAACAAACCAGATTTCTTAACGGAACTGTTTCATCGGAAAAAAGGGATATTAAATTCCCCAAAATTAATCGAGGAAAGCATTTATTAGTGAAATATTTAATAAAAGGCTTACTAATAACTACCTTTAAAATGACAAATTGGTTAAAAATAGTGGCATTTATTCAGGGGTGTTTGACTATGACAACTGTTTCTCCTTATCGCAAAGATCTAAGAATGCCAGCAGTAAAACTAACTAGAAATCAGAAACCATCTTCGCTTTGCTAAAAGGAATAAGCCTTCAAAAATGCTGAAGAAAAACGGGAAAAAAGTATTTAGCAAAGAATATCTTGGCGGTAGGTAATGGTTATTAACCCACAACAGAATAACAACCGTCAGTAATGTGAACAAAGATTTTTCTAGGTGAAAGAAGCATTTTAGAAAGAGAAGATGATTTGTTCTGATTTTCGCCTGAAATCTGATAAATTGAAAATCTATTATTAATTTTTATTAGTAATTCAATTTATTAAAATATTATATGAAATATTTGGACAAAAGGATGCGTAGTTTACAAGTTCTGGTAGATCCAAGAGAGAGTTCTCCTTATAGTAACTTTTTCATTTGACTATTTTTCTTCGCTTTAATTTGTAACGATTAGTTTTGGAATTCATTTTCATTAAATATTTTCTCTTCCTTTCTTTGAATTGCCTTGAATTTAGAATAATTATGCAATAATTCACGATTGGGAGCGCAACAACTAAGAAGAGTGGTTGCATGGCCAGTTTCCCCTGTACACGCTCGTATCCAACAAGGACATTTTATACTAATTTTATTATTTAAAATTTTAAGTCATTGTAATGAATTTAATCTTAGAAGCATGGTTAAAATAAAAAAATAATCGGCTAACTAAATTAGATGGCGATTAATTTTACAGAAATCGTTTTTAATGAATCCCTAGCCAAAATCAAAACAACAGCTGCTTTTCCAGACAGCGATGTGAATTTAATTAGATGTTTTACCATATACTCGGAAATAGTCAAAAAAGGAAACAGTAAGTTTATATAACTCAGAACTGTAATATTTTTTTGCCAAAGTCCACTATTTTAATAGAGTTTCCTAGAAGGGGGAATATCAAATATTCAAATATCGATATCGATGGCAAAAAATCAAATTACTAATCTTAAATCTTAAAATACAGTATTAAAATCATCAGCCGTATAGGTTCCGTAAATCTAACAAACTCTGAAATAGATTAATTTACATATTTCATCAACAGAATTTTTGATTTTCGATAAATTGTGTACGCTTAAAATTAATGAGCTTAATATCAGGTTGTAACAGAAGTTCTGTCCAATTTTTGAGCTATGTCTTTAGGGCACGATTAATTCAATTTAGCTAGTTCACGTTGTATGCTCAGCAGCAAAAACACTCAAAGACACTTAGGGGAATGATGCTGTAAATGAGGAGACCTACAGAGAGTGGTTTTCTGCAGGTGGTTTCAAAAGGATGACTTCAGCTTGAGAGACGAGAGACGAACCGAGGGCAGGATGCTCAAAAAGACTCAATTTGAGCAATTGCAAGTTAGCATTGATGAAAATCCAACCTGCACTATTAGAGAACTGAGCAAAACCTTCCACGTAAGCCGCCATACGACCATATAGAGGGAAATGAAAAAACTTGGCTGGGAAAGTCTCAAAGGCTGGCAAATGGACCCACCCACATGATTTATCAGAAATCAACAAGCAACAGCGTGTGACCTGTTGTCTTTCACTGCGTTCTCATGAACTGAACTTCAAGCACCTTTTTCGACCGAATCATAACTGACAGCGACGAGTACTGGATCCTTTACAACAATGTTAAGCGCAAAAGACAGTGGCTAAGTCAAGACGGTGGTTCAAAGCCAATTCCACAACCGAGACAATTCGGGAATGCACCCGAAAAAATTCTTTTGTGTGTATGGTGGGGTTTGAAGGGATTCGTTTACTATGAACTAGTGGGTGACAATCAAACAATAACATCCGAAGTTTATTGTCAACAGCTAACTCTTTTAAAAGCAGTTAATGGAAGACAGGAAAAACGGCCTTCTTCGATCAATCAAAAAGGAGTGATTCTGCATCTTGACAATGCCAAACCCCACATTTCAAGAGCAACCAAAAATCTCATTAAAGAATTTGGCTGGGCAATTATGCATCACCCATACTTATTCTCCCCATCTTCTCTTGCACCAACAGATTTTTATCTTTTCGGGAGCTAACAGAATCATTTAATAGGAGAAAGGCTTACTTCAGGAGAAGAGGTCGAAATGAAGAATCTAGTTTCTTTTTTGAGTCCAAACTGGCTAAATTCTATGAAGAAGGAATCAGAAAGCTTATGACAAGATGGAAGGGTGTAATCAATAAAAATGGTGACTATGTTGAACACTAAATAAATGTATTTTTGACAAAATTTTCACTTTAATTCAACTTTAAAAAATGAACAGAACTTCCGCTACAACCTGATACAACTGTCTTAATCAAATACACAATTACGTATGCTTCTGCAGTAAATTAGAGAAATATCTCCTTCTATTTTAATCTCTATAACAAAGAATTCCTTAGCCAGATCAACTGCCATAGGATAAATTTAGCGTAATATGAAAAAATACTTTGCCAACAAAGCGGCTGAATTTTGTGCTGAAAAAAGTAAGAAAGGAATGGTTGACCCAATAAAGAGACTAGATCATCTTGATTGTGGTAGGTTGGTGGCAGAAATACCTGAATAGTGTACAGCTGCTTGGTGGCCATCCCATCGGCAAATTCTTGCAGTGAAACAAAACTAAAACTGGAAGCCGGTAGGTGAAAATACACAGAGAAAAATGAGGTTAAAAAGGTGTGATTATTGTGGTAGGGAGGTTGTCACGGCGGTTTCCCTCCGACGCGTCTCGCTTGGCGGCGTATCAAAAAAACTGACACCGCAAACGTAAGCAAAACTGATGATTCGTGTTTGCGGTTTGTTTGATAGGTATTGATGATCAGGTATCATGAAAGCTTTGAATGTTTTACAGATGCATGGATGAAACCACATCGAAGTAAATCACATTAACCGATTTTCAGCAAACCTAATGCGTCAAAGAAATTTCTTAAAATTTCAATTCTTAGTACAAAATAATAAGTCTATATTCCAGGTCTTGAAGTATTGTACTGAAATATTGATTAATCGGATCTCTGTTTTACAAACGAAATCAAATATGAATCATTCCCAGCTTGTGGTAGTGAAATATTTATTTCAGTCATTTTGGACAGAGAAGGATTGGTTAAGAAACTGATATTGAATTATCTCCCTTAATCTGTATTAACCAGCATGTCTGATCACTCTCTCTATCAGATGTCCACAAAACCAAAAATGTTGACCTGATGGATACATACTGATCATTAAGCTACTGACGCAAGCATTAATTATAATTTTTCAAAAAGATTGAAATAAATACAGCATTCTTAAGGAAATTAAATAATAAATTATCTGAAACCGTCAAAATTAATCAATCCAATTACAATAATTCAAGCAGTTCTAAATTGGTGCGACTTAAGAAGTCACCAACGTTTAAAGTGGATCTCATTGAGAAGAATTCTTCTATTTAAAGATTAGATTATTCTATTAAAGATCAATTTTTTGGTAAAAGGAACATGATGAGAATGCATTCAACTCGTTTTATCAGAAGTTCCAAATTTTTAATCGAACATTTGAGTGCAGTTTTTCCAAGCAGCCCGATCTTGATTTTTGCAAGAGTTCATATCAGTCCGTGCATTGACCTGAGTATGTATTTCTGTAATAATTTATCACCGTTTTTGTATTCGAACAACAATAGTGTATCAACAAATTATCAAGTAGCTGAGAATTTAAAATTTCGCAGACCTTGAGAGTGATTTACTCTATATATCGTAAATAGATGACCATTAAAGAAATTTGATTGCTTATAACATTATTGAAAAAGCCAAATCCTGATTGAAAGATAACTGATAGCTGAATTTAGTTTTAATCTCAATAAATCAAGATTCATTTCAGAAAAAGCTAGAGAGCAAAACAAGATAAAGTAAATATTCTCTTACTCTGTAGTAAACAATAACACGGCAGCTCGTTGTATCAAAATATGCGAAAGGGAATTTCCAACGGATTAGGAGCATAGAAACGCCCAGTCTCGACTTCCTCATCAATTAATTGAGTAATCAGGGTGAATCACCCTCGATGAGAGTGGTGCGAAGAAAATGCGATGCGTTTGGTTTTTAACTGAACTCTACAATTTTTCCACGGGTAAGGCAAAAAAACAAGAACAGAAGAGTTGGCCAGTGAACCTACTTTGACTGACTGACACAAAATCTCCAGCTTTGCTTTAAATTAAATCGGGGTTTCAGGTGAGAGGGAAGACGGAAACTCTCTGTTTTACTGGCAGAAAGTTTGGCTGTTTTTTTCAATCGGAAGGGAAATTAGTTTGAAAAAGGCGGATGAGAGGGCGGCCACTTGCTATCAGAAACGGATATGGAAAGAAATCGTCAATTAAATGGTCCCAAAAAACTGTGACTGTTACTTCTTTCGTACGTCCAACTATTAAGGATGAATCATAAAATAAACTGTAAATTTTATGGGGAATTTTAGTCCACATTAAGTATTTATCACATATGTTTAAGCGCTGATTATTCTGATTTCACAGTAATTAAAATGCTGTGCGTGAACCTTGATTATTCAAAGGGTATAAGATAAGCAGAGACAATAATGATTCCATTCATTTAAGACCATATCTAAGTAAATTAAGGGGAGAGATCTGAGAAACTTTAGATTTACCTATACTTGAATTTTGGCATTTTTCGTCCTTGACTTACCACGTTTTGTTCTTGTTAGGAAGCCAAATCGAATATGTTTGGTAAATTCAATCGAGCACATTATGACTACACTCGATGCACTCGTAAGCCCATCCCTCAGGTACTGAACTTTCTTTTATTGGACTTTTATGATCGGACCTGGAATTGAGAGACCGTTGGCAAAGAATACATGGCTGCCAGTCATTTATTTCATATTCAATTCTATATAAATACATTTATTTTCTCAAAAATGTCCACTGTTTAACCAAAATATTCTCTTCCTCTCTGTTCCTGGAGTCTGAGTGGTCGAAGCTCTACAAAGTGGGCAACCGGGCAAGTCATAAAAATTCACAAGATCATATTTATAGAAATATTTTCTCTTCCATAGCCAGAGTAGTTTTAAATTAAAATAATTAATTGTTAGGAGACCTAATCGAATATTTTCATTGCAGTCGAAGGGAACTCGTAATTTCCATCTCTTATGTATTGGATGCAGTCATCCACGAACTTACAACAACGACCTACAAAGGTGGCTATATAACGATCAAACGGCTCTTCAGAAGTTGTTCATCACATTCGAGCAACTTTTCCTCTCTCCTCCAATAACGATAAAACAATTTTAAAAGGCTCCCTCAAACCTGATATAAACACTGAGAGAGAAATTTTAGACTCAATCACTTGCAGACAGCTTCTCCCAAAAATCAACAAAGTTTTAAGAGAACCGAAAATCAGCCTTTGAGATGTTACCCAGTGCCATCAGATCGACAATTTGAAGAAAAAACCTATAAGCAGTTATTCAGTCTGTCATTGTCAGTCAAATTCTCCAAAACGGTATATTCATCCATTCTCCAGACCTCCATCTGCTTGTTGGTATTTCATTTCGTTCAGTTCTGTATATCCAGACAACACGTGTGTCGACAATGTGGTAAAAAAGGTCTTAAGGAATCTTGCTTTGATCAGAACCTTTGCAATCTTTCAGACAGGAAGAAGACATCTAAAAAACATACAATTTGACAAAAATTCTGAAAATTCTTCGAAGCATTGAGGAGAAAAAGTTTTTTCTTCAACGAGGAGTTCTGTAAAAATGGTCGTAAATCTCGAAGACGAAGGAGTACACTCAATGCAACAGTTAGGGTCAATGGAGTCAGTAAACGCAAATATGTGAATCTGAAAATCATTGGCCATAAATTCAACATGCAGCTAGATACGGCCTCAAATATCGCGTTGAAAGCATACAGAATATTGCTGAAAATTGGGAGTCCACTATTAAATCCTTCTTCCACCTCCATTCAAGATGCATGAGGAGGAAACCCTAACTTAGCAGGTGAAACCAAGTACAAAATCTACTATAGAGACCTCCAAATCTATACAATGAGCTTTATGACTGAGAGCGCAGATTTGAACATACTAAGCCTGGACTGGATCGAAGAACTTACACTATCAGATCTATCAACCAATGGAGTATGTAATGAATTAACGGCAGAATATAGAATAATAAATTCCAATTCCTTTCCATAAGAGGAGCTTTTATTCAAGATCGTTCCAAGAGGATAGTTTAGTACAAAATGCATGCAACTGAAAAAGTATCAACCTAATGTCCTAAGCAGGCGTTCAAAAATGCTCAAAGTCAGAAAACATGAATACGACAAAAGCAGCACCATCAGAATGGAGTGGACACTCCAAGACCGAGAAATAAAGCAGAATTACAAAGGCTGGCGATCACCGAATTCTCGATGTCAACCCCAGTACAGCCTCTACACAACTTAAACCGATAGAGGATGCAAAGCTCAAAAGGTGTTAGGGCGCCTAATCGAATATTTTCATGCACTGGATTATCAATTATTGGATTCCCTCGCTCACATTTGGCAGTGTAAGACCACTTGTGGAGAAGCCGTAGCTGCAATTATTGGCTAACCAGGCACCCAATCATTTATCTCATTTTCGAGCCCGTATAAATAAATTAATTTTGTTAACAAGATCGTTGTTTGGGCTATAAGTCGTCTTTTTTCGTTTTCGTCTGGGTAGCTGTAGCTTTAATAAAGGGCAACTGAGAAGTTATAATTTTTTGAAAGCTCGCATCAGTCACCGCAAAATTTAGAAAGTGTTCGCACGGGGTGATCAAAAGTGATGTCAACTAACAGAGATAAAGCTGAATCACAAAACAAGCAAATCGACTTAGGCTTTTAACTATTAGATGTTGTTTAGAGTAAAGTGAACAATTGATACACCGCAGAGCAAAACCACATGTACAAAACCGATTAATCAACTGAAAATTTCATCCACCATAATGCAAATTCATCTAACATTTAGGTAATTGCCTGGTAATTTGTGAACAAATTCACTCCAACTGGATTGATTTTTTAATTTTTGCAATTTCTAAAGCGAAAATATACTGTTTACTACTATAAATGATTGAGCCAAAGTTCTTTTTTTCGTTGCTGGATAGTGGTAGGCACTTATGAAAACCTTATGAAATGGGAGCTTATGAATTTGTAAAAGGGACAGTTGATTTTGGTCTCCTAAAAAGGTCATCTCTGACCTTAGTAACAAGCCCTTAAAGAAATTTATTGCTTCTCTTTCTTTGAAGCTTTGTCTGTGATAATCTCTTGTATATAATCATAAACTTTACGACCTGATGAGTAATTAATTGGAAATGAATGACCGTTAGGTATTTTTTCTCATTGAGGGCGAAAACACATGACTAACAGGTACCCAATTTCCATTAAATTGTACCTAATTCGAATTAGCTTCAGCTGAAAAGAATGCAAGATAAGACAGTTATTCACAAGGGAATTCAGGAAACAAATAATGAAATTTGAACTTTAGAAAATGAGCCAGGGAACTGCTATTAAGTAACCCAATGAATCCGTAAAAAGCAAATGAACTAAAACTTCTTTAGTATTCTGATTTTATTTTCAACTATTACTCAATCTCCTTACCTTAATCCTTTATTAGACTATCTTACAACCGGAGTTCATATAATTTTCCAAAATAAAAAGTGCATAATTTTTTACCTTACCATGAGTTATAATATAACAGTATTAATATTAAAAGACAAAATGTGAATGGAATCACTACCCAATCTGTAGGAACTGGTAAGTGTGGATGTATGTTATCTACTATGAAACGTGGGATTATAAAAAATGCAAATAAATATAAACTTTCTCTGTTGAAAACCGATATCTGCAACTCTTATACAGACGTCTTGATAGCTGAGGTTTAACTAAGACAAAAACTCTCAAATACTCAAGCCATTGATGCCTTAGGAAAAATAGGTGCCAATCGCAACCTGGGTTAGGTAGATATAGTTAGTTTCAGGACCGAGATCTCTGAACTCCCAGTCCACTTCCCTTTCTTCAGTAAAAGTAATGATGATAATTATTCATCCTCTGCTCACACCATATTCTTGATAGCACCTTATAATTGAATGAACCAAATATAATAATATTATTATTCTAAAGAGGAGAAAATGTCAGTAGGAAGGAGACTAGTAGGCAGATTTGTAGTTAAG
Source organism: Hymenolepis diminuta (assembly GCA_900708905.1). NCBI lineage: Eukaryota > Metazoa > Platyhelminthes > Cestoda > Cyclophyllidea > Hymenolepididae > Hymenolepis > Hymenolepis diminuta. Next base: position 408,872 of record CAADRB010000020.1, read on the forward strand.
AGAAGAGAATAATATTCTGCAGAAATGAAATGTGGGGCTGCACGATCCACTCTTTTGTAAATATGTATACTAAAATAATGCAGATTCTGAAAACAAAGCGTGAAGACAAAAGTCTTGTTTTTAACTTAATTAATAATAAAAACTGCACGCAGATAAAAAATTCTTTATACAAAATTTGGTGGGTTATTACTTTTGACGTGCTTAGGACGGACATTGATAATCGATACTTGAGTGCATTTTAAACAGGTGGGGAAGTTTACAGTTTAAGCTAAGACCAGATACACCTCTTTTTCATAACCGTAGATTTGTAAATTTATCATAATAAAATCCGTTCTTCGATAATCAATGTGTATACTCTCCGCATTCCAACCAAGCACGGAGTCATGTGATTCGGTCTTCAAACACGAATCATGCGGTATCTAGTTTAACAATTACCACTAGTCTTCCCAATTAAATAGAGTATTATATAGAGATTGAAAACGCTATCGGCCTAACGGCCAGCAATTTTATCTTCAAAAGTCAGCGTGCACGAGTTCGATACTCGTTCTCAAACATTGGCGTATTGGTTTAGACAGATCAAGAAAGGTATAACAGAACGGGATTTTTCCTTTGAGTAAAGCTCCAAGATGATATTGCTTATTTTAAATTCCTAGGTCATCCACTAAATTTCAGTAAGGGTGAATTAACCTAGTTGCATTAAATTGAAAAGGTTCACAGGCTGCGAAACGGCGTTTCCAATTATTGCAAATATTTATCTTAATAAACAACATCTCAGAAAAGAAAGTTTTGCTATCCTCATCCTTATGTTGGACTTTAAGTAACATTAACATGCTCAAATAAATGGGGAGTAATGGTTTTGTAGTTTCACGATTATTCCCCTTGAACTTGAATGAATTATACTGTTTCTTTATGTTGTCCTTAGGTTTGACATTAGTAATTAACCGATGGGTAATAGAGCATGGAAGCATTGAATATAATTACTAAACCTTTTGAAAGCAAGTACCATTCGAAATTATTTAGGAGTAATAAAATCTCTTTAACATCTCGATTAAGAAACCTGTGTTCTGACCAATGCTAATAATCAAATGTCTCATAGTATGGAACTTTTAAGAGAGTAGAAAAGAGCTGTTTTCTTTCGAAAATATTCAAGTCATTTATGAGGTCTCCGTGACAAATGACATCTGTGTAGAATTTAAACAGAAAATCAGTGACACTTTAGTGTCCATTTGCCCAAAAAGCACATGAATATTAATTTAATCCATCATCGAGATAGGGAGGACATTAACAAAGAGCTGTCATTTAAAGGAATGGTGACTGATTAATTTGTCACTCACGAAGGGGTAACAGCAGAGAATTGAATTTACAATTCGGCTACCTACCGCGAGCAAAATTCGACTTCTGTTAACGCTAATTAGCCTATGAAAGTGAAATAAAAGTAAACTTTTGCTGTCTATTATAAATTTCCATGAAATTTCATGCACTTTTTCATCCAAACAGGCATTTCAACCAGTTCAGCACAAACAACTTATCCATTAACTTTTAAAGATAATAAAAGTTAAATAAAAATACTCTTGTTTATTTGGTCATTTATCTTATCTGTTAATGATTAAACTATATCACTATTTTCATCACTAATCAAAGCGATGGTCTTCAAAATAAGGAATTAGAATAACTGCAAAATAAAATGCTTTTGAGAATTAAAGGAGAAGAGCATTTATTCCAAATCAGATCTATTGCCTTTACCGCTTATCAGGAACATAAATCTTGAAAATGCATAAAGATGTGCTTCGACCTTTTATAATTATTAGAAGAAACAGGCGGTTTTGGCGTATCACTGTTTCATCAAAAAGATTTTTTAGCCGTACATAACTGAAGTTGACATTCAGATACATGATACCTTAACCACTTATCTTATAAGATTTTCAATCTTATATCGTTGGAATATGTTACGTGAGGTTTTGCTATTCAACTATAATTTTCAAGCAATTGCTTTTCTGTGAAAATTTTCCTGCAATTAAATATGCTTAGCTCCTCTAGTATGAATACGTTGATGACTGCTTGTTCAAGTAACGACTTCAAAATTTTTTTCTTAAATAATGCAAATAGCCATTTAAAGTTATTTAAAAGAAATCTTTTTTTAATCTGCCGAAACATGTGGTCATCCTAAAGGACATTCCTTAAGTCAGACTGTTTTGCGTGCATAAAATCAACTTAAGTCTGTCCCACTGCCTTCCCCATTCATTCTTAGCCTAGCCAAAGTATTGATTTTATCAATTACTGATGGACATAACGGTTTTTAGGCCAGATTACCTACCGCATTTGGACGCACTGACCGCTATATTTACATTCAGGAAAAAGAAGGGAAGAAGTAATATAGTGACAGATGGCTAGTTGTTATGTGGGGTTTAGGCCTTCGTGACAATGGTTGCATGATAGCATATGCCACCTACATGCTATGAAAACCGAACACAATGGGCATGATTGTATAAATGTGGAAATGTTGAAAATCCTTGAGTATAGAATCAAATTTGTTTCCATTAGCATCTAAGATTTGATTAAAGTTCACTTAAAAGGAATGATTGGTAGTGACGGAACCATATTTTAACAACAAAGATATCAAAAAAAATATTACTATGCACAGTAAAATACGAATTCAACTAAGCATTCATCAGGATGCGTTTGTATTTTTTTGTTCGATTAATACAGGATGTACGCTTTCTTCTGCTCTCATATTTATTGAAAGAAGTGCATACCTTCACTTTTGAAAACCGATAAATAGGGCATTTTTTTATTTTATTGCACTCAAAACTTACCCTCAATCAGACGAAACACTCTTAGGTAATGACCTAGCCCCACCACTAACCTAACGTTGATTACTGTACCATCAGCATATTATTTAGTCAGAAAAACTAATGAAATAAAGTTTGGCAATTTTAGATGCCAGGTAAGCTGATTACTTGAAACGTCCTAAGCCAAGTCAATAGATGAAACAGATCCAAAATACGTTAGAGCAAAGTCATATTTTCACCTTGTCTAAAGTAAAAATCTCAGTCATACAAAGTGTTTTTAACTGAAGAACGTTGGTAAAATTTTTCATTGTACAGATACAAAATAATTGGAGAGTTATAAAGCATGCATCGATAAATTACAAAAATGACAAGCCAGTTGATAATTCCTTGACTAATAACATAATCCTTCAATTAATGCTTGAATATCATTCACAGACTTTTGAATAATAAATAATAATTCTAAGGCGCCTATGAGGAGACGAAGACAGATAAAGTGTCTAAAGGCTGTGATACTCCCGATCCTCAGGGAAAGTGCCATTGGAAGAATGAAGGAAGGACGTGGGTGATATTTATTGTCGGTGGCGACTTGTAAGATGTTAAATTTTTAATTTAGACCTACGGCGTGCAGGCGAACTTGAATGATGATATCGGTGGCACTGTTTGCAGAGGAAACGAGAATTGGCAGTGGTTGAAAGAGAGCCGATGACGTACCGAGTGCGATGGATGCATCTTTTTTAATCAGTCGTTTTTTTAATCAAAGCAAGTATCTATTTAGTGTATTCGAAATGAAAAAGAAAATTCAACATACTAATTCAAGGAAATAGTAGAAAATTTAAAATAGATTGCTTTGTTGATTAGCCGAAAATTGCAACCGAATAAAATTGCTATTTCAGAATGGGCACCAGCGTGGACTTCCGCCAATACAAAGATTGAGAATAGCATATAACTCCCAAACTCCTATAGGAATGAGGGAAGAAGTGGTATACGGAATCTTTTTGGTGAGAAACTCCAATTCCACTACCCATTTTATTGGGTAAACTTAACTAATGCTCTTGGTCATTCCGCTCATTGTGTGTGTACCGATGGGCGTCTTCGCAGACGAGTACGCTAACCGCTGTGATATTGGTAAGTTACAAATGAAAGATGAATCACTACGCGTTTCCAAAACTTTTATCCAAGTAACTGCTTCTTCCTAAGATCTAACTTATATCGTCCTCACAGTACCGAGCGTAATCCTGTTCCGACCTCAAGTTCCCGCATAGAATCATAGTGTGTTCTCAAATTGTTTACTTTAATTAGCTTGATAAACTAATTAAGTGGACCTCGAACGGACGTTGTTTAACCCTGCGGTGACCTCAATTCCCCACAACTATGTCCGAAACCGTTTCCATCTGTTTATTCTACTTTTACCCTTTTATCACTTTAAACAAACACGGATGGATTAAACAGTTACTGGTTCCTACGCTTCTTCTGCTTCTTCTCTCCCATCACTCACCGTTTAATCCCCTCTAATCTTCATTGTGGTTTGCTCAAAAAAATTCCGGTCAATAAAACTCTTGTGTTCTACTTTTAGAACTGTCCGTTGCTGTTGTTAACTGAGTTCTAGTGGCTACTCCAACGCAGGTACTACATTCAGTACTTAATCAAGACAGAAAAGGAGATTTAATTGAAACTGACACTTAGTTCAGATTAATTGGTACTTAAATTGTTTGGCTTATTTGTCAGATAAAACTTAACTTCTTTCGAAGTTTATTTTTCACAAACTTTGGTTATGCTCATCATCTGAACACTTTACAGAAATTAACTTGAGAAAACAAGGATGACTAAACAAAGGAAGTTAACACTGAATATGCTGACAGATTTCACCCTAAAAGTCAAGATTATCAAGCATGGTGCGTCATCACAGGTGACAACGCAATAACTTTGTTCATTATCATCATTCTAAGTAAGAGTGATCAAATCATATGCTTATTGCAAAAAGGCAATATTAATATCTATGAGAATTCAAATTTAAACTGCATTTACCGACCATTTCGTCTCATCGAATGATAAAAAAAAACAAAAAATAAAAATTAGAATAACACAATGTATAAATGTCTGTAAAGCCAAACGTACTTTTTTTAATTACTTCTCATCTTATTTAAGGAATCTGGCCGCCATGTCCTAACACAATATTATCCCGTTATTATATTGTAGATTATATATACATATATAATTTCAGTAGCTTTGCCTTTAGTTTCCCAGAAATAACATTTCAAAAAGAGCATAATGGAAATTTTTTTCAAACATGAGTTAGAAAGTTTCGCTATGTTAAAACATCTTCGTTAATTCAGTCTAGCTCCCCTCAGCTATCAGAAGATACAGATACACCGAAGTGGTCATAATCGACCACTCAGATCAAGCCACTGGTCAATAAGCTCCGGAAAAAAGGCAGAAAACGATCACTCAGGAAACTGGATTAAGATCTTGGTGCTTTTCTTTAGAATGCCATTTCATAATGAAACAAATTATGTTTTTTTTCAATCAAAAGGCGCAAAATCTCATAATTCTAAAATCAAAATGAAGTAAAACTCTTGACATCCTGATAATTCTTTACTTTTACCCATTTACCTTTTATTTGGACTGTTCTAGTTTGCTTTACGTTGGATACTTCTACATTAAAAAAAGCTCTAATATTAATCCGCATTTTATTAAAAAATAATAAATCTCTGCCTGATTAAACGACTTTTAGCTCGATTATCAGAAGTGTTACTTTTGATTAATTATATATTTTTATGGAAAATGTAATTTATATTTTAGATTAAATATGTATTCGCAATTTAACCAGATTTGCCCTTATTTGAAGTGAGGACACAAAAGATTGAAAGCTAACCTATTCAACAGTGATTTGAAAATGTACTTGAACTAAAAGTCATGAATGAACTTCAATATGATATCTTTCCTGTACAAATACGGAGCTGCGCTTTATTATTGCGTACTTGAACATGTTCACGCTTGATTCGTAAGTACGGAGGTCGACCTAATTCATTTTATTAAAAGTTAAATTATTTATATATATTAATTTATTATGTACCAGTTAAATCCTGTATAAATGATCAATTTTCTAAATATCATGACATGAAAGAGTTCGGCGTTTCCAAGTTTGAAAGTGAACTAAATGATGGTTTTCTTATGATTTAGAATTATGTTGAAGGCTAAGTTTTTAACCACTTTTATTGCCAGTTCATGTATACAAAACTGGTCTTCAATTTATTTTACCCCAAATAAACACCCATATTTATTTGAACTGGTATTCATACTTGAATCATTATTTTGGTGATTGATTGTGATTTAATAAACCTCATACCAACCTTTTGCCGCCTTAAAAACCTAGTCTACTACCTTTCTATCCCGTTATACTGGAAGATTAAAGAAAACCAGCAGTTATTTCCACAATTTCAGAAGTTATTGATATTTGTAAAAATATCGGAAATAGAACCGTTTGTTTTATTTTTACCCACGATAACACGATATCTCATTTTGACTTCGGGAGATCTACTGAACTACCTTGCCTATAGCCTTTATTAAGGCTGGTCTTACTCTCTGCTCGATCTCTTCGAACAGCACTCTCGATACATCTTAAATCCCAGTTACACAGTTGAGCATAATGAATTAATACTTTCTGGTTCTCGATTGATTCCCCTCAAATAAATATAAGATACCTCGTTTATATCTTTTAGAACATTTTATTTAATTGACTACAGTCGTCATAAATGCTTTCAATTAAATTAATCTGCACATAACTTCAGAGGAGAGCTAATCATTCCAAAGGAAAATAAGCCTTACACCACTCACCTTAATTGGAGAGACAGGTGATAATGTACGCACTAAGTGAAAATCCAACGTGTTTTCCCGCGAATGGAAACTCACTTAAAATCTTAGTAGGTAGATGAGAGCCTATTGTCAGACAACCCCATTTTGTCTCCTATCTTCATCACAAAGACTTCGAAGATTTGACTGTAATCAAAGGGAATTAAACTGCGGCGGATGAGATAGCAATGACGGGCATTGGGAATAAATAATTTATTCATTCTATTCCGACACGTGCACGGGCACCCCCAGTCTAGTCAATGGGATTTCCGTTTCATTCTCACAGTAAGGAACCCTCCCCCTAATTTGTCCCTTTCGTGTCAACTATAGGGAATAGAGAGGAAGTTCGGCATTAGATTAAAAAGGTGGCCAAATATTTCAATGCTTTCGATGATACGTTCAAAGGAATTATTGATGTATAGTTGAATTTGCATACTTTTAGGCAGAAGTAAATAATTTGATAAATTGATAAATTTTCCTAAATCTAATCTGAGATCTGTTTGAAACAAAGTAGTACTCCAAGTAAGTTTGAAAAATTATAAAATTTTAAATGAACATCAAAACTCAGCATCATTTTTCGTTGTAATTTCCTTTCATAGAGAAAACGTTTCTATCAGATATTTGATATTAGACCAACTGTTATCGATTAGGAATAAAGCACCTGATTACGTAGGAGAATATGGAACCGCGAAGGCTGTTGGAAACTGATGGAATAGGTTCTGCACGACGATGATATTTCTTATTTCGTAAGACTTTTCATACTATCCTCCAGGAGTAAAGAGGTATTGACCCACAGTCGTAAACTGCCGATATTAAGACCATTTGGGTCTCAACAACTGCTTTCCGGCAGTCAGTATTAATGAAAATTTGCTGCACGAAGACCAAACGTGCTCAATACGCATTTATGCATATATTCTTTGACTTGACTTGTTTCCTTAATCCGTGCGGGACTTGTTCATATCATTTCACTTCCACACTTAAATACATGGAATGCAATTAACTCTACAATTTCCAAACAAACCTCAATATGATACTTAGACACTGCATCAGTCCTGTCTATATGTTGCGGAAACGAACAAATTTAGTGTATAAAATTTCTATATTAATTGTGGAACAGAATGCTTTCCCTTTGGTCATCCAATTTATTAGACATGAAAGATTTATGAGACCCTACTAAAAACCTGTTTTTTAGGAGAGAACGATACGTGCCAGGAATTCCCGATTCTGTCATTGGGAAGCGCCAATTTCCGTTTCATGTCCCCTATGTAACTTTTTTAAGACCGAAGAGATTATGGCTGTCAAGATAAACAAAGACCGTTGCGGAAATGACATCAGTATTGCAAGATTATTACCTTAAGATTATTTGACTATAAAAACGTCCCAAAAAGGTAAGGAGAGGCAATGGAAAGGATTTTTCACAAATGTTGGAACCAATGTTGAATGATGAGGTTCTAAAGTCATAAAGTCACTATGACTTTTAGACAGTATGTGGCGGTCTCATCAATAAGATGCACCAAATTACGTTTCATCTTCTAAAATTAGTCATTGTTAAATATATCTCCTATTTAAGTAACATGAAACAGAGGGGAAGCTGACTGATATGAATATAGCTTACCGCAGAATGGCATCAGTCATGAAAATTCGTTATTTGAAGATTTTCTTGTTATTGGAGAAATATTCTCTTTTATCTCTCTTATCTCTTTCTCTTTTGTCTGAAAGAGAGGTTTGCCAGTTGTTAGAAATAATCCTAATCATCATTAAAATGATAAGACGATTATTTGACGGTTCAGTTAGATACAAAACTAGAGGACTAACCCACCATGATTTTAATTAAAACCGAGGAAATGCTGGTTGTACCTGTTGATTTGTCAATGGTATAGCAAGATGATTATTTTAAGATAATTTCAGAATAGCTGGAACAAATTATCCCAGTGTATGGCAAAGGGGAATTTCGCTGTTGTCTGGGCCTATTTTCAATATCCTTAATAGCAGTAAAAATTAACGAAAGATAAGTTTATGGTAGGTTCAAGATAATGGAAAAAATGTCCCGAATATTCCTTACTCGTTCATTTTAAACAAGTTAGTCTACTTAATCATAATGGTGCCAAAACCGACGTAAAAATGTACAAGTTTATTGTCATACGAATAACCCGAAAGGTAAAAAATCCCCAAGGTGGCCTTATTTTTTAAATTTTACTCACTAATTTAGGGTTAAATTTATAAAATTTTGCGAAAATACGAGTTTTTTGTTTAGAAAAAATTCTATTCCCTTTTAATAGGCTATGCTCAGAATTAGTGAGTTAGTTAATCCCAGTATCAAAGTTCAATTCATCTATACACGAGATTCATTTCTCTGTCTAAAAGTCGAACTGTCACCAAAGCGCTAAGAGACGCAATTTCATCATCAGCCACACCAGCATGAAATGCAGTGGATCGTATTGCTAGCGATTTAAGAGCTAGCTGACCGAGCAGTCAAGCAATTCCTGCTTACCTACCACAGCTTGCCAGAAAAGCAAAAGAGCATGGGAAGAGAAGGGGGGAAAGGGAGGAGACATTTGAGGCGACAACGCAAGAGTAGGCATGTATTCAGTGACCTACCGCAGTTGGACAGAAGGAAAACAAAAGCCTAAGTATCATGACTACCTGGACTCATCATCTCTGTTATTTTTAACTTGTGGCTTTGCTGCAAGTATTCGCTGGTCAACTCTAAAACCACTTTATAGATTACCCTTTTTTGTTTGTTTCGTTGATGGCATTTCATGGATATCATATGAAAAATTTTCTTTCTTTTAGGAAAATAAAATGAAGAGCAAAACTACCATAGATTATTTTAATTCCAATAATGAGTTTAAACTATTCATAAATCGTTAGCAAAATATTAGCATTTATTAATTTACTGAATTGGTAAGAAATTTGAAATATAATGCTATTATATAAAATTAAGCTGGAGCCGCATATGAGAATATCAAAAATACAGAAAAATCGATTCCGAAAGATCTCACAGATGTTTCAATATTTGAAGTGGTGGTTTCAAATTTAAAAATATATCCGACGCCATTAACTAAAATTTTCGAATACGGATCGCCATTAAATTAAACTTTCATTATCCGTTCTATTAACGGGTTTAACAATCTGAGTCACTGGGCAAGATTGAACAATAAACTTATTCACCGTCTATCTTATGTCCTACTTTCGCTTTGGGATTCCGCATTTCAGACCATAACGTAACTGAGATTATAGAGCAAATCATTAAATTTAGATGTGTATAGTTGGACAAAATAAGATTAATAAAATGCCTATTTTAAATATCAATTCAAAAAACGATTCAATCATACTTCTCTAGCCTTCTTTAACCTTTCATATTTTGATGTCTACCTAGGAAAATGATCTTTATAATGCCATATTATCCTCTAATGCTTATTCAATCCAATAATCATACTTTGAACGAACTGTATACTTCATCAGTAAAAATACGTTCCCTTCTAAATTTGCCGAATTGGTATGATATTCGAGGTCAGAATTAATTAACTAAACTAGTCAAGAGTAAGCTTGAATTATCGAAAATAGAGAAACAATGCGATCAGAAGACAAATTGATTTCAATAAGATAAATATAATTACAGATTTTAATACATCACAATTTTAGCGTTACAGTTACAGTCGTGCACGAGCTAGCATGAAATATTAGAAAAAACCGATATCGAAAATGAATTCGCAACACTTGTAAGAGGCCTAATCGCAAGTTCATACAAGCAGGCATCTTTTATTATTAACCGTTCTAATTTTTAAGGGCGATTTTTTTATTACCCTTAAACAATTAATACAGTGAATTTTTAAATCGTTTAATTGTAAATATTCAACCTTAATATTTTAATGTACTTTAGAACAGTTAAAGAAATCTTTAACTAAGCAAAATCTGTAGTAGTAAATATATGAACCGATTTATAACGGCATTCATTCTGCAACTTTTTCAACATTCACATTTGAGTACTATTAACAAGTGAGCTTAACCAAAATATCGATTTATTTCGATAAAATTACTATTCGTTTACAGGAGACATAACCCATCAAAGAAAGTTAATCCTAAAGAGTAATATTTTGCCCTATTTAATGGGCAGGAGAGCACAATTCTTTTTCAGTCGGAATAAATAAGGTCGGCATGAAGAGGAGTAGATGCGAGTAAAAACAAAACGCTCGGAAAGTCGGCACGAAACGGTGCAATTTTCATTTTGGGTAGAGAGTCTGTCAAAGCCCATACCCAAAAAGGCGAAAATCCTCTTAGATCTGAAAATGGGTGAACATAATCTACAGACTTGGCAGAACAAACTAGTCGAACAATAAGAATGTAAGGCTATCTGTCGAAACATTGTCTAGTTTGAAAGGATCAGAAGTTCAGAGACAGTGGAGTAGTGCGGAAATTATATTTTTCGTACCGTTTTAAAATCACAAGTGAAGGTTCAAGTTTGACTTTCAAAATTATTATTAAAACGGAGCCACACGGCCGCCAAAATTACCATTTCCGAATAAGGGGTTCATTGTTACTGGAATGTACGTCAAGTAAAAGAACTTTCAAAACTAATAATTAAAAGAAAACTTGAAATGTCATATTTCATTTTCGAAAATTTATAGAGGAATCACTAGAAAAGAAATAGATTTGAAGCAGTTTATTGGACAAGTTGGAATATGAAGTAGTGGTTAATAACTCAGGAATAGTTAATTTTGTTTCCAGTTTCTAACAAACAGTTAGATCACATAGGTGACAGGTTAAAAACTTCAAGCATTCCTGAGTTCCTTTTGGAGATAAGAAATTCCATCTTGTTACAAATTTACTTGGTTGAAAATTTTTGCAGGAAGCTATTGTCCTCAATTTATAGCCACTTTCATACTGTTCGTGCTTTAAGACAAGCTTAATTTTATAAAGGTTAAACAAAACGCGACCATGTTAAAATTCCAGAAGTTATTTGGTATAACTAAGAAATTATGTGCTGTTTTAAATTAGCATTTGATTTTCGGTATCGTTTTAGTCGAGTACAAAGGCTTTTAGCTGCAAATAAATGAACTCAATATCTGCAAGATTAAAGAAATAAAATGTTTTCCGGCACTCAAGAAATCTTGTTAGTACTATACATATTATCCTTAATTCTGTGTTTTATAGTATTTCAAGAAAAATCACAGAAAACTATAATTTTTTTCGAATAGCAGTGTAAACTTTAATGTCTTCGGAGTACCAAATGCAGCTATCGACTACACAGAAATTTTATAAAACATTAATCAATTCGGCAGTATCCAGTTAAGGGTTTATTTTGAATAACCTTCAACTTTTCTAGTCTCAACTAATTGATTACGGATTTAGTAAGATACAACTGAATCAAAGTGTTACAACCAACCATTCCATTAAATCACTCATCAACAAGCTCTGAATATCGCGAACACGAACTCATCGAGAAAAATAGGGTTTAAGTCATGAAATAGAGCATAAAACACGTGTGTATCACAAACTGAATTATGTCCCTTTTGAAATTTACGCCTCCTTCTGTTTTCAAACAAATATGAACTTAGAAAGTAGTTATGGAAAGCATATTAATAAAAATTTTATTGAAAAAAACCATTTCGTCCACTATATGGTTCTCAGTTTTAACAGGAAAAATTTAAAACTCTTAGTTATTTCAAGATAAAAGGTCTTGGAGATAAAAGGGCACCAATCAGTGCCCGGGATTAGAGTCGAACTATTCAAATAAATATAGTATTAATAGCTATACGTTACCCTTTTCAACTCCTACCTCTGATTTTAACCGTCACCTTTTATTTCGTCTAATGGAATTAGTAAATATAATTAAATATACATACCTAGACCTCAGCTCTGCTGCTATGATCGTGTAAGCTGGTTATCATCATACAAAATCATTCTGCTTTTCCCCGCTTTTTCTGCTTTAGAATGGAAAAAAATTAACTGAAGTGGCAAAATCGACCATCATAATTAAACAATTAATCAATAGGCATTGGACATCGTAGACAAGAATTCGTTCAGAAATCTAAGTGATGAATCATGAAATTGAAATTAAGAAAAATGAATCACCCATTAAGTAGATATCATACAGTCCGATTCCAAAATTGAATAAGACTTTTTGATACGTTGACGTTGCTTTCATCAATTTTTCGGTCCTCTCCCCTTAATTATCCATTTGACTTATTAATAATTGAGTTTAGTTGCCTTCCCACAATGAAAAATAGCAAATAATTGCCTTTCTGTGGGTTATGATAGATTCTTAATGGTTCCTAACTTTTACACATAAATTATTTTGAATTGGAGAGTCCACTAAACATTGATGAACTGTTATTTGCAGAGTTAACTTTTAACGATAGGAAAATAAGTAATTCAACCGCAAAAAATAAATATTGCTACTTGATAAATGGAAATGTTAACATTTAATCAAGAATTCATTGATATTATTGAAGTAGTAATAAATTAAATCAACAGAACAATAAGGGCGCACGAAGATGGAAACAAAACAGATGGGAAAATATTTGTTCCTTTTTCAAAATCATCTAAACAAAATGAAGCATATATGGATTATATTAATTAAAAATTTAAACAATAACCGGCAATTACGATTTTAAGGCACTGGTAATTAGACGCTTACCTTTATCAAATATCATTTATAATACAGAATACAGTTCAAGTAACCTATTGTGACTACATAGTCGACCACGGCTACCCAATTCAGTCGATTGATATCGGCTGATTTCTTACTTTACTCTGAGAATGTCACTGTTTTCAAGTCATAACCAGTACTCCCTAATATAAACAGCCATAAACATCTCCATTGAATCCACATCTCCGCACTCAATTCAATCTGACCATCTCCGAGTTTTCTTCCTATTCCCAATAAAGCTCTCCAACCAATGGTTTCCCATTTGTTCATCTCGTTGTATGGTGAGGTTAGAAAGAAGCTAGGTTGATTGCTCTGCAATATCTCTAGCGACTAAAAGTTAACTATCACTTATACATTCTGTAAATCTTGCTGAGCTGACTTGCAAAACAGCTTGTAGGTTGTGTGTCTCTATGGTATTCTAAGCTAGCAAACACGTTGCTACTGAAGAACTGATAGTGACCTCACCAGTCAGTGCGGAAGCACTTGCCAGCACGCAGAATAACAAGATCAACATTTTACGAACTGGTCCCATGCTGCGAGAAAGATTATTAGCCATTGCGGCAAGACGATCGCTTCCTCTCACCTTTGTTAAATGAATTATATTTAACAAACTGGGAATGCAATGAATGAAATATCACTTTTCGGAAGTTGTCTGCGTGAAAAAAATTGTTGATTTACGACATTATTGACCCTGGTCGTTTGAAAATTCCACAAAAAAAACGAGATAAAGCCAAAGGAATTATGCAAAATTTTTATAAAATTAGAAAAACGAAAATTCTTATTTAATGAAATACACTAAATACTTGTGTACAAAAATATCCCAAGGCAAACTTTCTTCATTAATACTAAATTCTATAATAGTGAAAACTCTTGAAGGAAAGAATCATCTTGAACCAAGGAAAACAAATCATGAGGCTTTCATCCTTTTATTCTTCTGTTGATCCTGTTAGGAATTTTAATCATTTGAATCGTATCCATGAACCTGGTACTTGTAAACTCTAAATGGACAGATTCGCACGATATAGGTACACCGCCATTTAAGACGACTTATCTTAATTACTTTCTTTCGAACTTCTGGTTTGGTTTAAATTATAATAACAAGATAACGTAAAGTTCTAGTAATGGATGCATCAATAGAAACAATCGGTAAGTCAGAATCAATATTGCATCTATGAGGATTTACTTATAAATGTATGTATATATTCATTTTATAAATGGCGCTTTTAATACTGGTCTACATTTTTCAGTGACTACCTCAATGTATGAAAATTAATGGAAACAGTTTGGCTTATTTGTTTGTGAAAAAACAGATGTATTATTTTAACTTATTAAATTCTAGACATATTTACCATGGAAATAGCACATATAATCTAATACGCGAACGCCTTTTCCCCCTTTTCCCAAAAGCATGCAAAGCCGACAAGAACAACAGAGAAGGAAGGAGAGAATAATAAATGGAGGATGGATTGAAATAACGAAAAAGGTTGTGGATAACACAGGGAGATAGCATGCCGACGCACCAGTGGTAGCATTGGTATGAGTGCAGGGCACTTGGAACTTGAGATCTTCAACCCGATCGCTGGTATTGCACTGGCCTCCGGATGGTTTTGGTACATAATCCACGAATGGAGTACTTTGAATAGTTACAACCTACAACATAGAAATAAGTCATGTCAATATTGAGATTATCATAAACGTGCATTTTCTGCAGAAACTGCTTTATCGATTCGTATACTTCTTGGTCAAACGTAAACTAATGATGAATTCTTTAAGAGGCTTATTCATTTCCTTGTATTTCATTATGCGATTACTACTCCCTGTGTTCCTCCTTGTCACCTTAAATTAGGATACAATAAATCTCTGGTCAGCTGAACTTACAGTGTGTGTTCCTTCGGCATTTGGTGCTAATATAAATTCAGTGAGAAGATTTTTGCAGGATACAAAAGTGTTTTCTTACAACTTATTTGTCTTTCTGACAGCAAGGCTCTATGGTGGCCCGAGTTAAAGAGAACGGCTATCCAAAATGTTAACACATCTTGGACAATCGCTCAAATTACATAGTGTCCCCATCCTCCGATAGTTTTACATTAACTCCAAGGCGGTATAAACTTCTTTAAAAGTCATCTAAACGTATCACACTTATTCATTCTATTTTCCTGGAATTCTTGCGTTATTAGGGTGATAATTTAATCTAACACATTAGTCCCTTATATCCTTATCCCTATTTGTCATTTAACCCTTATCGATTTTAGTTTCGATGTTTACTTGTCCGCTTCTCACAAAGTGGACTTAGAAATTTCCACATAGGTCTTAGATTTAATAATGCTATTTTTGCCTATCCATTTGATTTTTTTGCTGTTTTTATTGAATATATTCAATTCACTTTATTTTAATAGAATAGAAATTCTATTTTGTTTTTAAATATACATTTCTATATCATAACAGTAGCTTATTTCAATAAAGAATTCAGATTCTACCTTCAGGTGAGTCTTTTTCTTGGAACTGGGTGGCGGACGAGGACGCATTGCTCGTTCGATGCATTCGTTTGTCCGAGAATTCCTTTTTGTACAGATATCGGATGGTTTCATAGCGCGATAGTTGCCTGGCCAGTAGATACGGTCTATTTCGATTGAAAACCGAGGCTTTTTTGAACCTCTTTTTGCCTAAAAGGGCATGTCACAATAACATTATGATTTTGATGAAACCGCGACGCTCAAATTTACTGTGCGTTGTAGAATGAATTAGAAAATCGAGTTAACAGTTAACAGGTTGTTTCCATTTCGGCATAGAGTAAAATTGTCAACCATTGAACAATTTTTAATATGATCTAATCGCGTACTGGTGAAATGAGTACTCAAAATATATTGATAAGTTTCAATACAAAAAAACGAATTGATCTTTGGTCTAATCTCGCTCGACCATTTCCATATACGTGCTCTTATGTTTTATAAAGACAAAAATTTTATAACTATGATCCGTAATAACTAAATAAATCATTTAAATTTCGAAAAATAGAGTATTCAAGGAATATTAGTTATCATTAATTTATAGTCATTTTGATGTGATCTCATTTGTTGTTCGTTATTTTCAGAATCCGGTTAAATAGATATTAGTTTGTTTTTCTTAGAAGCTTCAAAGCATCCAAAACTTTTCCAAGAGTACAAAATATTTGTCTTAAATTTGTACATGAACTAGAATTAGTAGACTAGGCTTTATTTAATTAAGAAAACTGCGGGTAGGATTTGAGAGAAAATTGTTAAAAATGCAAATTAGAACATAACCTTAACATTTCAGAGAATGAAATTTAAAATAGTTTAAAACCCAATTGGACAGACTTCACAAATATACAGATACTGCATTGTGGTCGCTGCTGCCAAATGTAATTATTTATGCTATTTTGTCAGAACCTAGATCACCGAAAAATAAACATGCTTTTTTTTCTAACCCAAAACCCGTATTCATGGTGTTGTGGTTAAAATCGTGGATGCTTGATAATTGACAGTGATTAAAGTTGATCAACGCGGGGATATAAAAAAATGTTTAATCCTATTGTATAAATTTATTTAGTCTATTTAATTTAAAGACCGTATCCAGATAGAGTTTAGAGAGCTGTCAAAATAACATGGATATTGGGAATGGATAAGTGAAACCCTGCGATTCCGGTTATGTGAACAATGATTTACGTGTCTTTATATTTTATAATATCTTCACGGATTGAGATATTTTGAGTTGGAGCTTAGATTTGAGGATGGTTGGTTGACAATGCAATGAGTCGTATTTCAAGAGTAGAGATGAGAATAGTTGTTATTTTCGTGATTAAGCATCTGAAAAATCAGTTCTGACAACTAAAAATAAACACACTCTAAACTGAAAGTTCATATTTTTAGAGCCACATAACTACTAATTGCACAACCTGGCTAGATTCGTATTCTGAAACTTTTTGCTGACTAATATCAGCCAGTGCGGCTGAACACCCACAATATTGAATGAGCATCAGTTTCATGACCTCTGGTATATATAAACTGAACCCATAAATAATTATACCACCAATAGCGCAATAGGTTACCAATGAGAGAAACATAAACCCCCCAATTTGGCCCCTTGTCAATTATTAATAGAAATAAGAGAGTTCTAAATTCATTCCTAGCTTTACGATTCTGGGTACTTACATGCAATCACAGCAGCATTTCGGTCTTAAAACTTGTAATCAACGAGTACTTAAGCGACAGACTACTGAATGGAGCATTTAGCTTCGTTCCAGCAATTTAAATTACAAAATGAATAGGGTAATTATAAAGAGAGGAAGAAACGAATTATTTTGCCTCTTGATTCAAAGCACTATGAAATCGTGCTTCTCCTCTACGCCGGATGCAGCCAAGTTTGAAAGCACAAGTGAAATATTGCGATTATAATAACTTTTATTTTACAATTCTCATTATCGTAAAAACTCTACTTAGGTTCATTTAATTTCAAATATTAGTGGGATTATTTTAAGTTCTAAAATTCTCCAAGTATTACCATTGAAATATAAATTACTGTATGAAATATTCATTAATCTGATTTAGACGATTGTAGATATAACTTAAGGGAAATTAACCAAATACAACACTTTTATCGGGTGTTCATTAAGCTCAACTGAGCCAAATTTGCGAAACGGAAAATGCCATATGTAAATGGTCGGATTGTGATCGATCTGGTAGACGTATTTACGTACGAAACCATGACAGAATCCAGGTAATCAGTACCGTCGATACGTAAAGGAAAACATGTCATTTTAGCTAACAATAGACTAGAATAGCAACTTCTTCATGGCGTCATGCAGAAAATGTTATTGTTTGTTAAATGCCATCAACAATTTCAACTAGAGATGACTGTTATTAATAGAAAAAAGGGTGTAAGTCAGCAGTGGTCGATTATGAGCATTAAGAGTTTTTCAAGCCCCTCCAAGCTATCAAACTTTCCTCCATGTGAAGTAATTAATTAAAGAATGTGGAACTATTCTACCTGTGCTAAATTGATTTACTGCAATAACTCCTCCTCGATAAATATAATTCCAAAATGCTCGACAACCAGACTCTTGAAATTAATATTTCGCATTGTTCAAACAATTCCGATGTTAAAATTCAAATGAATATTATGAAGAGAGTAGAAAGCAATCTGCTTCCCTTCCATTCAAGGCGTAGAGTATTAAAAATTTCCTCTACTCTGGATGTAGGAACTTTTAGACGAAACCATTGCTTTTAAAAACACAAACAAATATTGCAGTCGTAATAAATTGTAATTTTAAATTATCAAAAATTAAGAGCAAAATGAAAATGGGGGAGGGCGAACACCACCATCTATTACAATAAACTATCATACTATTTTACCATTTTAGAGAGATGAGACAATAAGAGGGAAATATGAGGGAAAATGCTAATAAAAACCGCTGGGTAAAATGAAATATCGGCATGATGACACAGAGCATAAATTAAATAATTGCTACTAAAATGCTATATCTAGTAGAAGATTTTGCGAAGAATCGACTGACCTGGACATATTTGCCGACTGTGTTTATAACTGGCTTGCAGGAGGGCTTAGGAACGCCACAGTCGCTGTGAGGTTGAACATTAACAATATCATAGAGAGCACCCACTCGGTCTCCATGACTATCAAACTCAACATGACCTGTCTCTCCATCTTCAAAAATCACCTCTGTCATCGCCCTAGATTCAAAAAGTTGTTGACTCATATTGCGACTTACTGATAAAGCTTAGTGTTATAGTACAGCCATGATTGTGAAAGATTGCGGGGCGATTCAAGCTCTTGTCTGCAGTGGTGGACCGACTGTAATCCGAACATAATTTTTGGTTCCCGACGAGTAAATTTAATTATGCCCTCTGTTACTACCCGAGCAGCATCCTCGACGTGTCGTAATTCATCAGATTGCGCTAATCGCACGCTCAATGCGCCTGAAATAATCAGTAATTAGGATTAATACTAACGCATCGAAAGTGCAAAACCATGTCTACTTATATTATTTAAGTAAACGTAAACTTACCTAATGGAAGATTCTTCGCACCTAAACATTGTTCAGAGACAATCCATGCCCATTCCTTGCCAATAATTCCCAAACGATCAGCAACAGTAAAGACGTGTTCAGCATAACGACGGGTGACAAACAAAAGAATCACTCGTGTCTGGCCCCTTTGGATAGGTTCTACTTTGTGTTGAAGTTCTTTTAGGTTTACTACATCTTCTTCGTCTGTGTTGACACCGATAGTTTGAGTTATCTAGAAAGAAAATATGCATTAATTATCAAACAAGAGAGTTAAAAGGATCCGGTTTGCAAAAATTGGAAAAATAAGCTTAAATGAGGTAGGTGAAACTGGCAATGCTATTTTGTAATTTGGTGTTCTTCCACAAAGTGGACTCGTTAAGCAGTTATATCAAGACTAATAAACCTTAACGGAGACATGTTACATAGCCATAAGAAATTTCTATAAATGTTTTAAAATATTCATAACTAAAGGACTTGTTCATCTAGTAATGTAGAAGCACATAAGAATGAATCTGGTATCCACAGCTACCGAGGGGTTTGTTAGTCTAAGACGAGCTATACAAAGTGTTATAACCTCATTTGCCTTCTAAAATAGTCACAAATCTCAGAACTCAGTAACGGCATGGAATTACTGTAATTATGCAAGGCAAGACCCTGTAATTTAACCGATTTTACTAAATATGTAAATTTTATAAGTATTTAACATTAAATTGTTAATTTATTTTTCCTTGGAGTGTTGGATCCACCTTTAATCTTTCCCGAGGTCTTCTTAAGCGTTCAGAGTAACGGTCTGGCCTATGATTGTGCTGATTCTCCGAAGTTTCGGAATTTCAAGGCGGAGGAAGGTCACATGTGTCCAGATTAATCTCCGTTGGATTCGTTTTCGGTCTGAAAGTTAAAGCTGCGTACTAAAGGCGGAGATTTTTGCTATGACACTCTGATTTAAACGCCACTATGAGGCGTCTAAGTTATATATAACAGCAGTTTCACTTTCTTAATGAAGGAAGGAGAAATAATATTTTGAAGAACAAATCTTCCCCCTTCTTTCTACATTGCCTGAACAACTGTAGTCTCAATATGACTAAGTAGGTATGTATACATACGTCGCTACAAAGCCTTATTATCAGAGTCAGCATAGTTTTCTATTAAAATGGCAGAGATATTGTCTTATCCGGAAAATCTTAAGTGCAACATAACCAGAGACTTAGGATATATTAGAATGTTAAAACAATTTCTGCAACAGATATCATCTAATACCTGAGAATGAAGTGCAAATAGCAAAATACAACATATACAGCAGAAAACTTTTTTACCTTAAGTCTATCAAATTGTTCTTCGTTCAATGAGTGACTTTAGAAGAAGTGTTAGAAATGCGATAATCGATAATCCAGTGCACGAGGAACAAACCACTCGAGTTCACTTGCTTTCGCGAATGAGAAATATTCGATCACGGTTTCTAACAATGTTTATGCACTTAGCAATGATCCCTTTCTTGAACGAGTTTTACATTTTGAGAGAAGATAAGCGAATTTATTGAGAGTCTTCTGTCAAATCAAAGACATTCTTAGCGTCCTCTAGCCATGAATTGTTATACAGTTTCTTTCTAGTTCTCATTGGTTGGCTCAATAGATTTTTCAATGCATGAGAACAAGAGAGACTTTTATAGCATACTCTATTCAAAATATCATCTCTGTTGAAGGTGGGTCGAAGATTTACCCAGAGGAATCCACTTAATGCATCATAGCTCTGTGAGAGCTCACTCCCAAGGTTAGTCTTTTCGTAGTATTCGGAGAGCTTAAAGTATGCTGCCATAGGTATTCTGAGTACTTTATGGAAAAATCATAGTAGAAGTTAGCAACAATGATAATCAACATGCACACACCTTAAAGTCCACTGTCTGTCGCGCAGCCTCTAGTCTGGCAATGAGTGCCTTGGAGTCATGATTGTTGTCCGAGTGAATGATGATCATTTCGTGCCATTCAAAGACACTGATGAGTTGTGCCCAGATTTTTGCCTCTTCCACATAGGGCGGAACTGTTCTCAAGAAACTTGCATGAGCATACTTGTTGCTGAATGCTGCCTGTCGTGTGCTTACACCTTGAAATAAAAAAAACCATGCCTATTGAAAAAGGTCAGTTGTGAACCACCTCTTCTAACTGTGGACCTCTAGAGTAATCCCTAGCGAGCTCCGCTATTTTAGAAACATCTCAGTAAGTTACTCCTGGCTAATAAGTCGAGACAAATGAGTAAAGATGACATGACCTACATAAGTTTGATTAAATGATCAATAAACTCCAAATTCACATAAGGGAACCTAGAGGTATGACCATAAGAATTAAACCCTGAAACATTGGACACGTCACGATGAACGTTAACCATTAAGTAAAAAAATTAATTATCAAGAAGTCAAATTAGTCAAAGTCCCCTACTTCACCCCCTTTTTAGTCATTGTCGATTACTTTACTATTCCAGTATTTAGCTACTTTCTCATGGCTAAAAATCGCAACAATTTGTCTTGCCATTGGCAATAATAATAATTGCAAAAGTGAGCTTATCTCATTGATCACCATTTAGCTATGAAGATAGAATAGACGAAACAACCCAATAGTATAAACTTCTACATTTTGATAATGTTTAAAATGTTCATTTATTTAAAGATCATATCAAGAACACGACTGGAAAATAGGATAGAGAGCATTCAAATTCTAATGCACTGGAAGGTTTTATGAATACCTTTTCTCCATTTTAAGGTTTTTTTAAGCTGACAGGACTGAACAACATTCGAGTAGTAGGGAGTACTACTACCACTTAAAAGTATTCAAAGTAAACGGCCTTAAATGGTTCAGGCCAAGAGGATGTTGAGAAGAAATAGGGATAATCAAAGCTCAATATCTAGACAAAAATCTCCAAATATCATAACTAAAAACTAATTTTGTTATTTGCTCTTTACATTAGATACAATATTCTGAACTACATGCAACCTCAAGACAAAATCTAACTTAAAATTTGTGGTCAAACAGATTGTACAAATAATATGCATAATCAACTATCTGCGCTTTTGAAATTTATACTTAACCAAATCTCAAGTCTCCCATTAACTTGTTTTCCAATGCACGATGTTATCTGACATCGAAGATGGTCATGTAGGAAGGGTGGTAAGACTACAACGTCTTTCTTTTACGGTCTGATATTATTATTATAGCTCACCGTAGCACAAAAATTGCTATTTTTCATTGTGAGAAGCAACAGAAAGTCCAGTGAATGATAAAAAGAATCAAAAAATTTTGAAATCAACGTCAGAGTATCAAAGAGTCCTCCTTCATTTGATTTTTTGATTCGAATTGCACAATATTTACTAAACGAGTAGTTTACGTTCTAAAATTCGGATTTCATAAATCGTCCTCTGGATTGAAGTAAATGCTTGAATACAATACCCAGTGCTTATTGACCTGTTCTTTAATCATGGCCGATTTTGCCACTTCAAGTCATTTTTTTCTTCTAATTGTTGAAAAGGCAAACCATCATATATGAT
Source organism: Hymenolepis diminuta (assembly GCA_900708905.1). Lineage (NCBI taxonomy): Eukaryota > Metazoa > Platyhelminthes > Cestoda > Cyclophyllidea > Hymenolepididae > Hymenolepis > Hymenolepis diminuta. Next base: position 431,734 of record CAADRB010000020.1, read on the forward strand.
ATTCAGCAGCCTATAGTTTTAATATAACAGAGATGAGAAACCTGCCATGGATATGAATTAATAATCATCAATTCAGAACTTTGGATTATTGAAACATCAATAAAGTAAAATGTGTATAACCTCAGTGCAAAAAATCAACTGAAGCAAGTCCCTTCTGATACCTTAACTTTATTTTCGCTCTTGTCCCTTTCACCCCTTATTAGACTATTTTACAGTTCGTAATTTTAAGATCCATTCTCACGATTGAAAAGTATGAATTTTTTAACTTATTATAGAAAAAAGCAATTGGATGATGAATGAAAATGAAAGACGTCGGGATAAACGAACTAGAATTGACTTATTCATTCTCACTAAAATCTTATTAAATGAATTTACTCTAATTCTTTAAATTTTCCTTCTGTCTGAATTTTCCATTTGCCACGTAGGTAAATAACAAAGATGCCATCAGCTTAATTATTTGGAGGCCACAAGGGGTGGGCGAACCAATGGAAAGGGAGATGAAAGCACCAATCAGCGTTTTGACAATTAAAACATTTTGTCCTTGGGATTCGAATAATAATTAAATTAGTCTTATTTTCAATTTCAGTTATTGAATAGTTTTGGGGGATAGAAGCTTGTTAAATGGCTGCATAGAACAATAGAAGCAAGTTTTCGAGGTACTCATTTTGCTAAATACGTGACATGATGCATTTAAAAATAAGCGTCGTAAAAAGAAGACCAAGAATTTAATCTAGCGGTCTTAAATTTTCTTATTGTACAGTCCAAATATTATTTGAAGTAAGATTCTATGAAACCTTCATGTTATTCTCTGCATTTTTTTGATCTCCATCTCTTTATCGTTTCTTGACCTTCTGTTAATCAAGGTCACTTGCTTCCCACAGTTAAAAGTTTTAATTTTTTATATTACTATTGGAAATAATAGTAGAGATTGCCTTAGCACTGTCCTTATAAAGATAACCATGCACACAATAGATACCTCTTAATGTATCAATTTCAGCACGCCATTCCAGTTTCAACTCTTAATCAAATCTCCATTTAATTGGGTTCAATAGATAATTTTTTTCTATTTTTTAAATCATTTCACGCGAATTTTTTCCTTTGCAACTTTTTGCTGCGAATCAGTCTGACGTAGACTCCCTACTTCAATATCAAAGACCCCGTGATCTGAGGAAACGCCCGACAGGAGAAATCATCTGCTGAGTCAGCTAAACTTAACTTTGGAATGTCCTGGCCCAATTTACTTCGCTGGATAATTTTTATTTTTCCTTCAAAATCGTCTTATCCTCTTCTCACCTGACGCTGATATTATCACTAGTTATGGATTGGCCAGCCTACCCAGTGACGTCACGTCCGGATAATGAGCGATCTGAGCGATTTAGAACGACTTCTCAAAACTACATAAGTTAATGCACTCTGGCCAACCGACCACACGACACACACAGCTGCAGCTAAACAAGCAATCTCTATACCTAGGCTATCCATTGATTTAAACAACCACCTCTGACTACAATATTCCTGCAACATCTGATTGCTATGTCACTGGGTTCTTAAGATTGGTTTGGTAGGTGAGATTACTGCTGAGACTTCTATTCTGTTACGTTATAACAAAGACTTTTTTAATTTATGGTGTTGAAAAGGCGCGCAATATAAAACGACCTATATTAAGAAAGTGGGTCTTGTTCTGATAATATGGTGGTTTGGCCGACTTTGTATTTGTAACTAGGGCAATTACTTAGGAAATCTAAGTATCAGTTATGTCAGTTTGTTAATTTGCCTATCAAAAATAAACAATTACAAAAAAAGATTTAGCAGCTTTTGTCATGGGTGACAAAGAAATGTACTAATTTGAGCTTTTTGACCAATATTTGATTTATTGCGGCTTAAGATGAATGCATCCCAATGCTAAGTTGCGGAAAGTAAAGCCTCGGATAACTAAAACCCCAGCTCATGGTCGCTTAACAGTCAATCATAATGTATCCCAATTTAAGGGATCTAAGGGCAACTGAATACGTCTATTAGGTACACACAAAAGTGAGGTTGTGCTATAAGATCTGTTTTAAGCAACTTTTAGCAGACAGTTCATGAACAAAAGGAAGCATAGTGTGAGTCCTAGTAACTATTATCCTGAAAGTTGATTTGAATTAAAAATCAAGTGAAATAAGACCCTTTTGTTACCTTAACTTTATTTTGATTCCAACTGGACCCCTCCCGTTTATCTCTCACTGAACTATGTTACAGTTCCTGCATCCAGATGGTTTCCCACGATTACAAATTTTACAATATTTTAATGCTTTATCGTGAGCAATAACAGTGGAAACCAAGCGTTGTCAAAAGCGTGTTAAGTATATTTGAAAGTATTGAATTTATCTTTTAACTGTATAAATATGATTTTAAAAATTTAATAGACTTGATATAGCGTTTGAAAAATTTCCCATGATATATAAATTTAACGCAAATGTAAATAAATCGATTTTTTAAATTTAGAATTAGATCAAATAGTTAATAAAAGTGGCACAACATTTGGGCAATTTCCTGGAACATTTAATTAAATCAGTATTTTATCACGCGAATTATCTTTTTGCGACAATTATCCAGTCTGTTCAGAACTGAATTAAACTTCGATTTTCAATGAATTAATACAATTGAGCTAACAACCGGTAAGAATAGCAAATTTGATTTTATAATGACACTCAAGTAAAAGTAGTTATTTGTAGTTAAACATATTTTGGATTATTTAATTGATCATTCTGAATAGCCTTTTTATTTGTGTTCTTAAATCATTTTTTGTGCTTTATGGCAATACAATGTACTTTGGAGTGTACAACGTTACCAAGGCTGACCGAGGGAAAATGCGAGCGTGCTACTCGTGCTACGAACAGAAGCGACGTGCGTGCAGAGGCCTTCCCAACTAATCAGGTATCAATATTCATGCACCCTAGCATTAGACGTATTTAATGACAAAGCATGAGCCATAGTTTTTAATAAACTCTCTACACTCTTTACCTTCTGTGTTCTCGGTACTTTGAGTTTAGCCTAGCTAATCCTAGCAGCAATTTACAATAGAGGACTCTGTTAGAGGCCGATAAATACAACACATTCTATAAAGAATAAATTTCCATCTAAGTGGCTAAAAAAGGATCATGTGAAGGCATATGTAAACTCCAAGTCGATAGTTATTTCAAATAATTACTCCACTTGCATCCCCTGAGAAAATGAATATTTAAGATAAGATTAGGAACAGAATCAATCACTGTCGATACTCAGAGCAGAATTCATAAATTCTGCGAACAGAATTCTTATCTCGGACATTTGGTCATTCGATTGCAGATGCTGGAAAAAATTTTATTTAACAATTGTTAATTCTAAACGTATTCAATTTTCAAATACTTTTATGCTAATTCCTGATTTCCATTCAGATTGCTACTTGAAATTTCGGATGGATTTTGTAAATTCTACTCGTTTGCAAGATTGCAACTACTGTTTTTTGTAACTTTGCTACATAAACCATGTAGATTAAGTTAGATAAATGCGGCTACCTCGTTTTTTTTCTATCACATCTACGGCTTGTCTTGTCGTGTGCCGCCCCTGCACTCTCTAACCGGTTTTTAAGGCGTGAAGATTGTTAGAAATTGGGGAAATATAGCCGGTAGTAATCCAGCAATCGGGTCGGAAATCACATTAAAAGCGAAGAAATGATTTTAGCAGAAAGTTAACATTATATCATCGATATGACAGTTGAAAAACGGTATAAATTAATTAAATATAAGCAAAACCTATAATAAAATTAATTCATCTTTGTTATTTTAGACTTGATCAACCTGCAATAAATGAATCTATATTTGGACCAAGAAATAGATTTAATTCGGTTAAATATAGTTATCTACCTTGAGTAATGCACGAATGCTTAAATTTTTAAAATGCTCCAATTATTTGGTAGTTTAATCAATTAAATTTTGCATTAAGTTTCTAATCTAAAGAGAAGGTCGAAACTACTTGAGAACGTTAACCCTGTACTAAAATTTGGTCAATGAGGTTCATTTTTATATTTGATATCTTAAAACAGCTAAATCAAAGCTTTTGTTCCGTTGAGTATTAGGGATGCCTCATGTAATTGTTTATATAAATAAGTTTATAAAATAAGAATAAAGAAGAAGAATAAATATAGTTTCACAAATAAGTCAATCAAATAAGCTAATTTATTGCCCCATACAAAAATGCCAATAACAAACTATAAATTAACTGAAATGTTTAATGCAAGAAAACATATATAAAGGAGAATTATGTCGTGAAAGTACAGATCCAGCTCAATTAAATAGGGGCAGGAAAATTACCAGATAACTTTAATAATGATGTGGACGTCGTTAAATATAATCATAATAAACTAATAGTAAAGAAACCAAAAATGCGACCTACCGATAACTGGTAATCCATAAAGTGCAGCAACATAAGAAATGGAAAGCGGTGGAGTCGATGGAGAATTTGGAGGATTCGAGACAACAACAGCAAAAAAACGAGCGTTTCCCGCCGAAATCATTGAACATAATTGCTTAGTCGCTGTCAGAGCATTTGAAGCGAGAATCTAATGTCAAGTAAAATCGAGATTACAAAACAAAAATGAAAACTTTGATATCCATATATATTGTAAATGTATAAATTAACAGCATACACATCAAATGAAGATCACTAACCTCAGTAAGCGCTGTAAATGAAATCTGTTTCTCATTAACATGAGCACGAATATCACATATGGATAAGTTAAAATGCTTCATGAACTTGGTGCCACTTAGTAGTGCTCCAATGGTGAAGTTCACACTGCTACTGATATCTCCAGATGTAGAAAATGTTAAGAGTACTAAGTATAAAACCACGAATAAAACTCTCAGCATTGGAAAGTTAGAGGCGGATGGCGAAACAACTTGCAAGATCCTGAAGCGTAGGTAACCAGCCAATCAACTACAAGGTTTTAAACATGAGTGTAATTAGGAGTATTCTATCACTTTAGGTTAGATTCGAACAGTTATTCCACGATAATTTCTTCAAATTTATTCAATTATTTTGTGAATTTAACCAAAAATCGACAACTTCTTCAGGCTTAAAAATCCGCCCAATTAGTCACCAAATGATTTCAAATTCAGGCAAATTTATTACCTTGAAAATGATAAAATTTTATCCATTATAACAAAGTTATATTGATTATGTAACTGTATTAATTCATAAATACAAAACGTTATTTATTAATTTTTAACAACTAATTTATTGTCATTTTATTATAGCCTATTGAAAAATGACAATATTTTTTATTTTTTCATCTTTGAAAATCAGCTGAAATCGTGCTACAGTAAAGTCCAAAAAGAACTATTTGTAAAGAAATAAAATTATATTGAGAATAATATTAGGGTGACAAAAGACTGATTGATTTCGCTGGCACATTTCATACTTAATTGGTAATTTACGTTCCGAAATTCAAATCTCATCGTCCTCCCTTGGACTATAGAACAAATACCTTATTGCGGATACTACACAAACAAATTCATGACTAAGACTTAGTTATCCTCTTAGAAGTCCAACTAGCCGCAGACAAATAAAGCAAGCCTCCTCTGAATTCTCTAGTGTAAATTATCCCCAAAATTAGTTGGGCTGCGTCAACTAATCGTGCTGAGAGAGTTTACTATAAATGCTTAGTAATAGTGAATACAATCAACGCAACGCTGCACTATCTTTGATCGCTGATTGGCTGGGAGGCTTCTGCGCGCATCCTATTCTTACTCAGTTCGCGATTGGTGTTCCTCACCTTTCAGAATGTTCTAACACGCGAGGTCCTTTTAATCAGCCACAATAGTGCTGTACACTCCACAACTTTTTCACGAGGTCTAGTGCCTGTTGACTGAGAGATTAATTAGAATAGTTGATCCCACCACTATAATTTCTTTTTCATTAAAATTTCTTCAAATCAGGATGATCTCATTATGATCTTAAGTAGCGTACATTAACTTAACATCGAATACCATGGACTCAAAACCTAATCATGAATTTTCTATTCCCTTTTGTTAAATTGGTTTAGTTTGTAATTTAAGTCTAGGTTTCATCACCTCAGTCCACCCACTGGAAGGTAGAAAGTTTAATTTCTTTAACTTTCATTCAAACAGTTAAATATCAAGTATATGATTATAAATAACCACATATTTGATGAAAAGCATCACTAATAATAATATTCATTTGGTATTTAGCATGATTCTTCTGTCTGATTCATGAAAATATGATTTTATCTAAAAGTAACCATTATTTTACCTAATGCCTAGAGCTCTTAATTGCAGTAAACTTTTCTCCTCGAACAACTGTGTCACTCTCGTAAGCAGAACCGTGAAGAAATTTATTGACGAAGAAGGCAGAAAAAGTGCGCTTTTAAGCAAATGACAGAATATGTTCTTTTAGAGTAATTTGCTTATATACAGACATAGAGTGACAAGCTAAGTGTGAGGGTGTGCATGGGGACTGGTATGTGTAGTGAAGGTGGGTGGAGATAAGGAAAAGAAAGGAGCCGTATACAAAATATATTGACATCATCCGTTTCACCATGTTTGACTTCAAGGTCACATGAGGCGAGTAATCACTCCAGTTAGAGCACGATGCTCTGCTTTCAACTTTTCGGATGTGGTTCTTAGCTCCTCCAGCATCTACATAGAATAGAATATCGTATTATTGATAAAGTCCGATAGCTTATTTAATTTAAGCAATTTTTTACTCCTTACCCTCTGATCGGAATCAAAGGAGTTGATCCGCTGCGTACTGTGCTGTTGCTGCGATGGCAGCCGACGAGATTCATCTACTTTGGCGCGTAATTCACGGAGTTCAGCTTGTGCTTTCTCGATTTGAGTCTTTAAGTCTTGATTATCCGCTTTTTCTGATTCATAGAGGCGCTTGTAATCTAAATTTGGTTCCTAAAATTATACTTAAATGGTAAATGATTTTTACTTTCGTTAATTTTCATCTTAGACGAGAGTTAAGTGCATATGAATGTATATGAGTAAATGGGTTAAAAGTGCACATGGTTAGGAACAGTGACTTTTTGTTAGGGGGCGGTCTTACCACTGCCCCATGAGCGAATCGGAAATGAGGAAAATATAGGGGCTCATATAGACGACGGCTACGATTTTGGGATTGCGATCGTCTTGGTACTGAGTCGTACGGCGACAGAGTCTATTTATTATTAAAGCAAATGTAATTTTAGTCGATACTTATGTTAATTGCGCTCGTTTGCATCACCCACCCCAGATAGCACATACAATCGTATAACAGATTATAATTATCATGTTTTCATCAGAGATTACTGTATGTTAAGCCAAATAGAGATTACCGACGCAATTTTAAAGAGTATTCCCTTAACTAATCAGTTTTAATTGTGTAACACAGTCAACACTCCGAGCCCCATCAATTCCTTATTAATCCATTTACCATAGGTGTTTTTCTACATTTGTGCGATTACCTTTTAGAATCCCCCTGTTCTGTTATTTCTCAGCTAACTGACCAATTGGGAATTCATTTTGCAGGGATCAACTTTGCGATCCGAAAAAATGTTTGATGCGCGGATGTCGAGTTTATGGGTTGCGAAGATTACGCGTGTAATGAATTTTGTTGATGTGGTCCTATTTTGTCAGATTCTTCATGTAGTTGCAAATTAAGTTAAGAGTTTGCACAATAAAAACAGCTTAGTGTCACGAGAAAGAATATGCATATACATAAATACTGCACGGGTAAAGGTCGATTGATTAATATTAGCGTAATAGTTTATTTGTAATATTAAACATCTCATTGATTTTCTCGGTTGTTGTGCTGATTTTTCACGATTTTCCACTTACTAAACGTTATTACATTCCACTTTGATTTAAAATCTCACCCTCCTCGTTGAAATTTATGACATAACATTACTTTTAACATTCAGCTTTAGCAGGCCTAAATTTCATAATCTGAATAAATTTAAATCATTTTCTATGACGGCTGTTTTTATCAAAGAATGGAACTAGATTTCGACAATTTTGACAAATTCGATTTAAAAGTTAGTTAAAGGCTTAAATGCTGCATTCAGTTGATAAATATTACAAGCAGTTCACCTTTGAGCTTCCTACCTTCGGATGGTGCTAGCTCGGTCTTTCCCTATTCCCTTTTAGTTTTAAAATTTAATTCCTATAAGAAACCTCCTGTGATACCTAAAATTAGATTAATCATATGTGGGTTCGTCTTCCCACTTAAAGGTTATGTACAATAGTACTTTTCGGAACCAAATGTACACATCTAGGTCACGGGATTAGCCACCTGGTTAAGGTATTTTTGCCCACGCACGCCAATACCTAAGAATGATCACTTAATTGATTTTCTATCGGCGCAATTTTGGACATAGTTACTTGTTTTTAAAACAAGTCTGCATAGTACTGAATTACTACTTAAATAAAATATTCAGCTACAATCATACAAGTCATTGAATAATTGGTTTAAGCATAATTTATCACGCCTTACAATTTGATTTACCATCAGATTAGGTTGTTATTGAGAAAAGAATCTACTTTTAATTTATGTTTATTAATATTCACGAACAACACTAAATTACGCACGATTTGGTGATGAGTAAGGTTTTATCGTCAATAGCAGGCACATTTATCAATAAAAGAACAACAGTGGTTACTAATCAGTCTGCATGCCAACTCAAAGATCACGAGAAAGAAATCCGTAGTGACTGAAATAACCAACTGGATTGGTCATCAGAGAGATTGTATGAGGTCTTTCTAAAATTCAAGGTGACTGTTGAGAAATAATTATCTTTACTGGATAATACTTGGCTTCTTGTTTATCCGTCAATTAAAGTTTCTATTAAAAGTACGAACTTGACAACAAGTCACTTAACGATCAAAGTCAAATTTATCGGATAGAGTGAATCATGAAATTTGAAATAATCACTCCAGAAAATCAAGTCCCTAAAATCTTCCTGACTTCAAAAATACATTGGACTTCAGCTTCTTACCCATCACATTCAGTACAGTCTTTCCTCTTTCGGTTTTCCCTGTCCTATCTTAAATGTTGGGGGAAGAGTATGTCCCAAATATCTCCCCTTTGTTTAGACAATTATTATGAAATGTCTGTTAATGTATGGCCTGCAAATCCCAAGAAGATGCGGCTGATTTTTATACTTACTAAAATAGATGTATTCACTCTCTCTTCCAACTTCTATTTTTGAGTTTAGTCAGATGGTAATTTAGATACTCTTGGACACATCCTGCCTGTTAGTAGGTTAATACTATGGGTATCCTTGCTTTTAATAAGAACCACTGATCATATGCCATAACAACCTAAGCTCTGAAGTCTAGTAAGCTGAAAATTTTACCCATTTCCAGCTTTTCAAAAAAGAAGATTCGTCTTTATATGCTCTTTCATTATCACGCATTTTAATAGTCAATTCTAATTTATTCTATACAAAAGAAAATATCCATCTTTAACTACACGTAATTACCAGGTTAGATTATGAGCCTACCCAATGTTTGCATATATACAACTTTATCGCTCTCATTACTAGCTTCCATTCTAAATTGCATGATGTAAATTTTACTAGCTAGCGAATCTGTAGTTAGTATTTTAAATGATTTTTTTTTCACCAAAATCCTAGACTTAACCAGTCCTGATTTCATTGTATTGCGTAAGGTACAACGATTAGTAATGAAAGAAGTACTTTTTTCAGGAGTTTAAGTAAATGAAGTGATGATGGTAGGGCCTCCGCCGTGTAAAAAAAATTAAATCTTCGCTTATAAAGTAGATGTCATTCACGCTGTCCCACCTTAACAAATTTTTTCTTCGCTTAACACGTGTTGTAGAAAGGGGAGCTACGGAGGCAATTATTTAATTTAGACAGACTGAAAGCAGAGTGTTGTCCTTTTCAAAATACGGAAACATGGGAAATTTTAAAATTCTTAATTGATTTAAATGTGCTTAGAGTTCACATGAAAAATGAAATGATAAATAAAGGAAAAGCACTGATTTTATAACTAGAATTTTCTGTTTTTCCACGTAAATAACTATAATTTTGATTTAATTGACTTTACCAAGAACACTAATGTCTAGCTGGATGGTTCATTTATCACTTAATATTATTCGATTTCATGAAGAGCGAATGCCACTACGTTTGAAATATCTTTGATAGTTCCAACAACTTGCTCATGGTTGCAAAAGCATACAAATGAATCAGAGTGGCATGGCCAACCATTTAATTAACTCAACTAGTCGGCAAATTCGGAATATTGCGGACATGAACTGACACAAAAATCCATGGGTAAAATCATGACAGCTTTGGAACATTCGGATATTACAAAGTGAATTATCCCCCTCATGAGAAAGTTTACAACTCAATGCTTCCAGAATTAAAAAAAGTAAGACTCTTTGCGCTTTAACTTCATTATCTACTCCTATTCGAATCTCCCACTTTATACCTTACTGAAATACTCGCCTATTTCGCCTGCTCAGAGGCTACCAATGATTAACACCTGTGAGAACTTGTACATTGCTATGATAATAATAGCATAGTTTGTTTAAAAACTACTCTGCAAACTTCTATAATTCATACGGAGTTTTAACAAAAAATCAGTTTAGTTTTAAAATTCTTGGTTTTATATTCGAAAATAGTAAAAGAAATGTCAAAAATTAAAATAACAAACTTCATTATTTACTCAGTTGCGAAATATTCAATTTTACTAGAGATTCGATATAATTAATATTTCGCAAAATATTCCAGATTTTCTTCACGAAAACTTATATCAAATCAAAACACATTTTTAATCTACCACAATTTGTTATGAAGGTAGGTAATCGTCAAATTAACTTTTTTATCATTCGTTGCAATAATATTTTGGAAGAAAAAGCAAGAATACGCATTTTTACCTACATCGGAATGATATCTAGTGCGCTAAATATGAACAAAAATTGCTCTGTAACATTCAGCATATTAAGCGAAAAGTGCTTTGCTTAGTTTTTCTTGGTATGCAAAATGGCAAATGAGGCAGAGGTGGAAGTTTGACTGAAAGGTAAGAAAATCAATATTAAATCGTCGGGCTTCAACAGCAAGTTAGTAGCACGATTTAGATGGTTAAGCATACGATAGGTGCTTTTTAAATACTATTCAAATAATTATACCTCTGTTTATTTTTTATTAAAAAACAGTAAAAGTCATTAATAAAAACGTATGGGCAATGATAAATCAAGAATCTCTTAAGCAAAATTTAAGCGGACAATAATTGGTTCAATTATCATCAGCCATTGATACTAGTAAGGGGTGAAATACTCCATTACATCAGTTAAAATCTTTAACATTAAAGAAATTCAAGTTTGTTCCCATCATCTTTCTGCCTCACCTCCCGTCAAATAATATATTCCGTTGTAAACACCTTTACGAAATATAATCCCTCTCCCCCATCCGCTAAATAGATGCAGCAAATCTGAGTCTAATATTCCTGTTTTGGCCCTTCAACCACCTCGAACTCTCCATTCCTAACTTAATCTTGTGGTTATCCCAGTTAGTGATAGCATTCTTCACATTGCCTCAAGATGTCATAAAAATATATTTGTGGTGATAATATCCGGAATCTGCAGTCTCATACCCAATGATCTATACTCTCCATTTCTAAATGTCCTTGAAACATCCCCCATATGCCCCATTAACCCCAATCATCTCGTATATAGAGATATTTGTCTAAGGACGTACAACGACTCATTTTTCAGAAAAAAGGTTTCTACTTCGTTCTTAAGTCGTAATCGCTTATCATTAATCATCTTCCCGCACAAAATTTGAAGTTTATCAAGTATATATGTGTTTTCATATTATATCTCAAAAACTTCTCCTGCCCCATTGTGTAAGTGTTAATTAAAAAGAAGCTTACTCTCTCTTTTATTTCTCTTCTCCTATTAGATCTTAATTCTTTTTAAAAAAAGTAGACTGATGACAGTTTTAATACTTCGTTTACTTACTGCTGCACGAGCATATGAGGAAGGTGGTGGACTAACAAGAGCCACTGTGGTAGCCGATGGGGTGACAGTAGAGGACGAGAGGACGGTTGAAGCTGAGGAGGAAGAAGTGTAACTCGGTGAAGGTCGAGAGTAGTAGCCACTGCTACCTGTTGTACTGTTGTTGTTTAGATTCACTGGCGTACCCGAGGAGGTTGTGAAACGCGACCGGTTCACTGCAGGTGATTCTATACTCTAAGAGGAGATAACGAATGTTAGGTGGGTTTGATGAAATTGGACTCATTTTTGATTGTTCAGTCAAAACATGCACGCTTGAATTAATTGATCGCAGAAATAAGATAGAAAATAGGTAACATAATGTCTTCTCTCAAATTATTTTCTTATATATAATGTTCATTGTGATTCAGAGTGGTCCTTTTAGTGGCGTCAAAAGATACTTATAACTCGTAAATAAGATAAGTAAAATTAAATTATTAAAATATTTAAATCCCATTTATATAGCCAATATTTTGGTCTTTGAATTTACTCTACGAATAAAGACATACAGCAGTTATTAGTTATTTGCTGAATCAGATAATAAATGTTGTGTAATCTGTACAGGTACAATTAACATAAAATCATTATTTTTTGTCATTATTTGCAAAGAAATTTAGCCAGGAAACTTCAAGATTCACCATGTTTGTGCATCCTATGTTATTTCTAATAATCTTTCCGACAACTCTGTACTTTTCCCAAAAAACATTGATTCTTTCTATTGGATGATTTAAAACAATTGAAAGAAGAAAAGTAGGATACATCATTGGATCCCGAAACAATAAATGGCTTATACCTGAAAATCTTCACTTTGAATTGCAGAATTTTTCCCGATCATTGGCGTTTGATTATCGGAAGTCCATTCATGCCTTCATTTGTTTAAAGTCTGTAGATTACATTTTCAAATTCTGATTTGCTAAACGGCCTGAATTTCTTGTGTCATTCACACCGTTAAAGTGACATTTATCTTCACTCTCATACTCACGGTGTTTCTTGTATATCATTTTACAACATTGTCCCAATTTTGCATCAAATGCGAGACAATACTCAGATTTCAGATTAATTTAGCAAAATGTCTGTACTACGCTGCAAAAATTACTCATTATGAGTAGGACGAACAGTCAAATACTAGATTTTCAGATCATCTTAACATTTTCTTGCAACGTGATTCTCTGTATGATGCACAGTATCGAAATTAGATTTAAATTAAAGTTGATTTAGAAATGACTTGATGTTTTCTGTTCCGTTTCCTTATGTTACTATTTTTCAAGTGATGACAGAAGTTAAACTGTTGTTAGTCTCTTAGTCATCTCGTAATTCAGCGCAAATATTTAGCCTTAAATTCTAAACATAAATTTTTAATCCCTGATACCTGAATGTGAAGGAAATTCAAATTTAAGAATCCAAAACTTCAGAGTACCGAGTATAGAATTTACTCTCTAAAAGGAAGTTAGCTTTCATGAGGGATAAATTTAATGTCATTTTTTGTCATTTCATTTATTCTAAGTTTGCAGTGATTATATTCAAAACTACCACAAAACTAAATCAACTGATCTACAGCCTCGAATATCGTGGGCATGGTCACACCCATGACCCTAGGAGTCGATTTATGAAGATTTAACATTAAGATAAGAAACTATTCTCCCTGCGAGAACATGATTAATCAAATGTTTCTAGAATTCAAATAAAGATGACTCTTGTCCTGACTTCATTTCCTACTTTTTGTGCTCACTATCCCCGATTTATAACTTACTCAGAAGCCTTCTCATGACTGCAACTTGTACATATTTTTGCAGTGCCACAGGCAATAGTTATAATATGGTTATTAAAATTTGAAATATCATAAAAGGGAATTTGATATGTGAAAACTTTTCGAAAATTTATTTAAGTTAAACCCGAATAAGGAAGCTTTTAAAATGTGTAGGAAAAAGGTAACTCTAGTTACATATACATATATATATATATACCAAAGTAGACATTTTTTCGTAAAAAGTTACCAGACGAAATGGCAAAGATTTGAGTTTGTTCCATTTTTCGACAATTCCCATAATTTTTGAAGACAAATGTTAGTAACACTAAAATTCGTGCACAAAAACGAATGAAAACAAATTATTCCTATGTATCTTTTAAAGTTGAAAATGATCCTTTTAGTACACATTTTTGACAGGCAAAATCCTGCAGGCAGACAGGATTAGCAGACAGATGACTAAATTTTGCTTTTGGTAATGGGTCTTCATAACAAAACTTGTTTGTGCATGTATAATCTTCACACATCATACGTTTATCTGACCCAGTAACCTTTTAAGGAGGCGATAAAATACTTCAAGTATTATCTACCTCAAAAAACACTAGATCTTGGTAATTACTTAATTAATGGCAAATGTTAGTGTTTAAGGAAAGCGTTTCAAGCTCTATTTTGGATTCAATTCGTTTCAACCAATAAGGGAGTACCAATTAATAGAATAATGAAAAGCAATAAGCAAATATTGGAAATTAATCAACGCTTTTTGAGATTTCACATGTATCAGTCAGTATTGAAATCTTCAAGGGGGTATGTAAATGAATTTCCTCACGTGCGTAAAGGATCAGCAGCAAAGGCAAGCACTGCAACATGTATCGATTTTATTGATCCTTTGATGTGGGCAATACTAATGCTGAAACAATTAACAATTCAATCAATAAAAACTAGCCAGACGTACACTTGCGTGATAGATGTTCTGAAAATTAAGATATTACCAGGAATGAGAGGAAAATAATACCTAATTTCTATCGATTGTCCTCTTTAGAAGCAGTTTTGTTTTCGTGAACGCCATTGACAGTTGCGCGAATCTTTAAAATGTCATTTTTATTTACTCAAATAAGTCATATAAGCAACAAAATCATTATTCGTTCAGTTCAACACACATTTATCGCAACAATTAATAGACAGATAAACTTAAATTTATAAAAAGAGGACTAAGAAAACGTTTCATATAAGAATTTGTGATTGTGGGACGAACTGTTAGATTTAATTTCTTTAATTTACATTCTTTTCACACTTTGGAGGGAAAAATGTGAAAAATTAGGGATTCTACTGCTCATTGACATTCTATTTTTGAGTGAAAAACTAATAATTTTGATTTCGTTTATGAGTTTAGTGAAAATATTAGAGTGAAACAATAAAAATTCCTCATTTTCATTATAAATTTCATTAACATATAAACAATTTAAAATCTGATAAAGCAAGAGTTATATTTATTAATGAAAACAAACAAAAGAGAGAAAATATCCTTTAACTGTATCATCAGATTCAAAATATTTTGAGTCAAACTCACTTTCCATTAAATCTAAATTGTTGATGATCAAATTATATTACTTTCAAGAAAATTCAGAGGTTTAGAAGGCCTTTGATTCAGGATATTTTCTAACAATATCGAAGTTAAATTAATTATTTCCAGTACAGGAATGATCAGTTAGGCATGAATTTGTAACTTTGGGTATATCTGCTAAGGAAAACCAAAATTGTTAAAATTAGGTTTTTTAAATCCTATCCAATACAACAAGCGCGGAAAGAAGAAATTGGCAATGAAATCACTCTCTCGGTCGTTACACCGTCGGATGTGTGCTTTCTTATACTTATTCAAAATTTAATGTCGCTCTGAGAATTAAAGAGAACTAAACATAACTTGACAAAGATGAAAAAGAATGGCAAGATTCAAAAAAGGTAATCACAAGGACGTCTAGTACATTAAAGAAACCTTTCTGTTTAAGCTATGCATCTTAGCGTCTAAATCGCATCCTCGATACGATCTTCAAATGAATGAACTAATTACTATAATATTAGTTTGTTGAGTTTAGCTGATATAAGTTGAATTGATTTTTACAGGCTGAGAATCTATCTACCTAGGCTATGCAAACTAATAGGCTTGTGACTCTAAAGATAGAAGCAGTCCCAGTACCCAATTTGTTAAACATGGTGTAAGTTTCCTGTTATCAGAATGATTTGAATTTGCGGTGAAATTTTGGATTGAAGAAAGGTAATTCGCTCTGGGAAACTAAATTTATTTCAGCTTTTACCAAATCGCCTCTAAAGCTAAGCTCAAACTGAACATAACGCCCGCGAAATATCAATAAGTAATGGTTTTAAAAATGAAGGAGCACAAAAGACTACTTCCGCAGTAAAATTAAACCTGATTTCAATACTAAAGTTTCTCAGTGGTGCCTTGTTCTCCCCGCAGTAAATGTAAAATTAAAACATTCATCTCCCTGCCCACATGTTTATTTGACCAAACAGTCTAAGTATATACTTATAAGTTTCAAACAAAACGACATATTCGACAAAAATTGTAAATATTAAGCAAATTCAAGCTATTTCAATAAACGAGATACGACAAAATGATAGTGCAATTATATGGAAATTGTTAAAACATTCATCGAAACACAGAATTTTTTTAACGGTGACCAAAAACAGAATCAAATATTTTCAATTCTCTGGACAGAATCCATGAATTTATATGAACAGAATTGATCCTTCGTGCAATGGGTTTGTCAATTATTGTTTGTTCACATCCATATCTGGGAAATCACGGCACTGCTCCATTACTTGCCAACCAAATGGTCACTAAGCCTCACACTTAATTGTGTTTTCATTCCGAAAAGAGGTAATTGATGAGCTACAGGCCTTTTACCTTCTTCCTACTAGGTCTGAACAACTGTAGATGCAGTATACCTCAATGAGCACCCGTCAATATCTTGTATAAGTAATCATCATTAAGGGAAATACTTGACATTCTGTTAAATTCTACTAATTACCACTGAGATTAGGAATTACAATTCAATTACACGGGAGTGATTTTTTGTGAGAACTCATTTTAAGCCTAAAATCACATCATTTTAAATCTCTTTCCCCCTCCCGCCCCGAAAAAAATATAAAATAATAACTTGTTAATAATGCTGCATATAGGCTGTGAAAGTCGATAAAGTTATGGGTAAAAAGAGCAATGGAAATATGTGAAATTTCTTCATATTAATTGTGAGAAATGATATAAGGGAAAGTGCGAAAGCTGGCAAAACGATCAAAACAATGTTTAAAAACAGTGGTATAGTATAGTTAACTTTTAGTAGTTTTTTATTAAATTGAAATCATTTTTATATTAATATTTTATTCTAGCCATTTCCTATATGAAATGTTGCACAGTAAAAAAAATGGTTAATAGCAGTAAATTGCAAATGAAAATTATTATCTCTAGCCATACTTCACCTAACCTATAAGTCACAAAAATTGATTGTTTTCTGATTAATGTCAACCAATTTAGAAAATTGGTCATTTACATTTTAGATGCTTTCCAAAGTACAATTTGATTTTATTAATTTTTGTTATTAATATAGTCCGAAATTTCTGAAATTCAAATTCAATTTCAAGCTTGAATAGATTGCTAAAATTTATCGATTTTTCCGAAATTCACTCACTGGCTAACTGAAGTTTTTCCCAAACATTTAATGCACTTTTAATTTATGCAATTAAAATCAGTTTAAATTTATTGATAGCGGAAAAAGGACGATCTATACCTCCGTCTATTTATTTACTGAAAAATATGGGTGCTTACATTTTGCATATCATCTGAAGTTAATTGCATTTTTCTTACTCTTAACGTCAATCATTAAATTGCATAATCAAGCACTAACGCGATTACTGCGAATTTTTCGAACAGTCTTAAGATAATATGTTGGTTATCACACCCTCCGAAAGAGCGGTTTTTCACACTTACTTCACTCCCTTACTACAAGCAGATATTTCAAGGATGAAATATGTTACTCAAAGAACACAGAAACTTACCTCATCCGAATATTTCCTTCGAGTTTGAGGGGTATAAAAATTGGATCTGCTTGAATTAGGTGTTAGAGATGTAGTAGCACTAGTTCCACCGCTGGTTACTCCATAAGCTGAAGGTGTTCGATATCGTCCTGTTCTTGAACGACTGTATGAGCTAGTTGCAGAAGGTCCACTACCAGTGCTTGTGAAACTCGGGCTCCCACTTTTCGAACTGCCCGGACCATAGTAACCACTTAGATATGTTCCCAAGGGTCCTCCGTATAACATCCTTGCGATTTAAATCTGTATCCCAGTTGCTACTTCTGAAATCCTACTGCTGGAGATCAAGATGGCATACACCTATAAGATGATGCCACCAAATGCATATACGCGTATTTCTTTGCGTGTGCTTCTGTATCTGCACATTTCATTGATCCAAAGCCCTATACGTCCAGTGGGATAGACACACTACCCTGGCGCGTACATGCGCGCATCATATGTCAGTGCAACGTGTAATGTACCAGTAGTAATTGGTAAGCCGTAGCCAATCAGGATGCACACACGGGTAGCACACACGCAGATCGATGTGCGCAAGCGAATAGCGCACATGTACTAAGATAAGCGTCCCTAAAAGAGGGTGAGATTTTTCGGAATGTTATGCGTCTGCACCTTGCCATCTAGGTCAGTACTGAAAATAGGGTGAGAGTGGGAAGGTTGGGATTTGGAGGGAACATTTTGTGCGCGTGTGCGGAGCTAATTTTAGAAACACACACCCGATCTACCTTGAGTGCCTTGTGAATGTCAGTGTCTCAGTGTTCAGAAAGAGCATTCAAACAAAAAGACAGTCAGTGGTTCGAATGGCCAACCAATTTGGTTATTATCGCCGGTCAAGTGGTAAAATGCGAGTTTCTCATTAAGAAGAAGTCGGTTATTTAATCACAATATGAAATAGTGTTTGTACTTCATGGTAGATTATCCCAACACCTTCTGATGATATGGGTTTTAATTTAATTTTTCCTCGTTAGATGTGCTGCGGAAATTGACAAGCAGTTGCAATTGTTGTTATTGTTATTAATCTTCATGAAATTACACTGTGGGAATGATTGACGCTATTTATTATTTCAAAATGTATTTGATGCATTGGCGAATTTAATTGTCCTTGGATAATATTCGTCTTTATCCAACAAGGGCCCATGAAATTCAGTATCTAGGATGGAAGATCAAGCCTGCTTCCTACATAGGCAGCTTGATTATTCTCCATTCGAACAGAAGTGGATTATTTAATAGGTTCTCCTGAGTGTCTAAGATGATTCTTTTGTCATTGTTAAAATTTCCTCGCGTTAGTCAGATACGAAACAAGAGTGACCATATAGCAGAACCGGAATTAGGAATAAATACATATTGTAATATAATGTCAAAATGAAACAACATTATATGATCTACCTTATTTGTGGGCGTGCATCGCCCTCCTAATACGCAGCCACAATTCTACAATGATGAAAGCACGACAGGTGCAGACAGTACTCAAGATAGTCTTGAACAAGCTAGTATTACTAATCCAATTCATGATATCTCCATGATGATTGACCATTGTATTTCCGACCATTCATGAAGAAGCCAACACAAGTATTAGACCAGGGAGTCTCTGGACTTCTTATGATTGATCGACTCCATGATTACTCATCCACTCTCCTCTTTCTTACCTTATTCTCCGATCTGGAGAGGTCGAAAGTACTAAAACGATCACTTATATAACACGCATTATGGTAAATTATTAAATAAGACGATGCTGTAACATTACAAAATAAATTAATATGCAATTTTCTAAATTAATAGCCTACTGTCAATGAGTAAGAAACACTCTTACGAGTTAGCCTTAATCCACATAAATTAAAACTATGGTTAAGACTTATCTGTTTGCTCGTAACTGCTTAATTGGTGACCAATCCAACCAACATATTTGTGTTGCCACTAATAGAAAGATACATAGGCCCTTGCATAATCTAAGCTGTCCACTGTGGCTACGGTTAGTCAGGCCCACAGAAAGAAATGATCATGATTGGCCAATACTATAGTACTGGGAGAACTTCATCTCCAGGGTTGAGCTTACAGGAATAGCAATCAGAAAATTGATCTCCCGAGTAATGAACTCCATTTGCAGGAATTTTATGAAATTTATATATATATATATATACTTTGTATTTTCTTAATAATGAAAGGAATCAGTTACCTCTGTTAGGACTTCCATTGCACAAACCCGTAGAAAGGAGGCAAAAATCCTATAAATTTCCACTATAGGCTCCTAAATATACACGCAGTGGCAGCCTTGATTTTATTATTTATTATTATTACCATTATCACTATGACAAATTCTCTATTTTCTGAATGACTTCTTCGGTTCCACAACAAGCACGCGTGCAGACAATAAACCAAATGGATAAATAAAATGATATTTTATTATAATTAATTTATTATATAGGCATTTTCTAGGAGATAGTTTCACATGCTATATTCGTACCCTTTTGTAAATCACATTATATATTTTTCTAAAACTGAAGCGTAGAAGAGTCTGATGATTCAGCAGAATCTGATTTCCATTAAAATGTGTTAGTACAAACCTTATATAGGGATGCAGTCGTAACCTTGCCCCTCCTTGGCAATTGCGCACTGAAAACGAACACACATTGTCATTCAAAATAGTTATTTTGGTATTATATTACACTTAAAGGGACGGTTAATCCTTGTTAAAAGTGCAAGATGGATGATTTCTCACCTTTGCCCTAATAGGGGTACTAATATCCAATGGTGTGTGACTATATTTATGGCTTATTTTGGCATCTTTCACGGTGGTCTGTTTTTCTTCTTCACTGGCTTATGTGTACTTCAAATTTATGCAATTTGTGTCTATCTATTTGATGAGCAAAGTTCGCCCTTTAAATGGCTCTATTTTCTCACATTTATTGCTGCAGACTGAAAGGCAGCGTATAAATGTGAATGTCAGATCCTGACATTTGTTTTAATTGGACAACCGCATAGTAGATACACGAGACTAGATATATAAGATTTTTCTCAACATATAATTCGTTGCAACATGTCAGACACTTAATTAGAATAACAATGAAAGCACAAAGTGGAAGCGCCTCCTTCTCACTCGGTT
Source organism: Hymenolepis diminuta (assembly GCA_900708905.1). Classification (NCBI taxonomy): domain Eukaryota; kingdom Metazoa; phylum Platyhelminthes; class Cestoda; order Cyclophyllidea; family Hymenolepididae; genus Hymenolepis; species Hymenolepis diminuta. The sequence continues at coordinate 452,712 of CAADRB010000020.1, forward strand.
GTGGCAATAAGGCTTCATTGTTGCCTTCAAATAGTCGAATTGGTCCCTTGAGCCAACTTTCTAAATTTCATGCCTCTGCTATGACGTGTACCTTTTCCAAGGTATGTATTATCTACGTAGGCCTTAAAATTTCTATTAGACTCATGCTTAATCAAACGTCTGCTATGTCCTAATGTTCAGATCATTATTTTTATTAATTGCTACCGACAAGTTGGAAGTAGAGTAAACTAGCAATTTTGCCAGCCAGTACGTAAGCACACGATCGCGCATACCAACATGAGAACATAGCGGCCACGGGCTAGGACATGAAATATACTCTATGGTGCTTAAGAGGATAGTAACGATTGTAATAAAATTCACCTTCGTAACCTTGGATGCTTAAGGGTTCATCTTTCATTCACTTATAGACCTGTATGCCTTTTCATTCCAATTTTGCCTTTAGTAAATATTTATTAAGACCACATTTCCTAAATCTGTTCAACATACTAACAAATAAAGTGAGTAGAATTGACTATCACTTAGATGAAGCAATGTTTAAGGTATAATAAAGGTAAAGTAACATCTGATTGAGAAATTGCTGAAAATATTACATACCTTATCTTATTAGTCTTAATTGTTCCCAAAAGTAATTTTTTACGTACACGGTGGATATTTACCATTACAATAAATAATTTTTATTACATATGAAAGTTAGAAGATGTTACTTGGCCTTGTGGGGTTTACAACGCTAACAAGGCTGGTTGAATCACGTACGCTAGAACTTTCTGGGAAGTGCGGACTGTAACCGGTCGCGTAGAGAACAAGCGCGGACGTGTGTGCAGAAACCTCCTCAACCAATCAGCAATCAAGATCCCTGCAGCCTAGCATGGTTTTGTATTTAGTGACTAAGCTTTTGACGCACAGGAACAGGGATTTGATAATAGAGGACTCTGCTAGAGTCTATTCGGACTGCTTAGGAGGATTACTTAGGTGTAGCAGAAATACTTATTAGTGTAGCATCCACTACAGGCACTACCTATCTACTAAGGAATGTTGCATGAGCAAAGATTATATTCGTTGATATAGTTAGATTTTTTCATCTGAGGTGAATATATTTAATGGTTGAGAATGTCATCCGATTATTCCATTGGTTTAAAATCAAATTTTGAAAATCGATTTATCAGTTCCTATAAATTAATTTATTTTTTATTTATTAGTAACAAAGAGCCCTGCAGAAACTGAAATTCGATTATGACAACTTGTTTGTATAAGTTAATGTTGACTACTGCTTAGAGAAGAACTGTTTTATGAAGTAGCCTCTCGGTATACATTGATCTGAGATCCTGTTTGATATACCAATTGAGGAGAGGATAATGCCACCTGACAATCATTATGATAATAAGGGCAAGTGATTGAAAAGGCTAAATACAAATCACATTAGCGGCGGTATGTCAAAAGTTCAGCTATAACCCCTCTTGTATCCACTCTTTTCTTAACGAAGAGCTCACGATATGAACTAGTAACAGTCCTTGATAAATATGCACCTTTTCCTTTAAGCATTACAACGTGCAGTTCAGTTAACCGCCATATAAGAGCATATATCGGTTAATAACTAAATAGACCTACCTATTGATTGTTACTGACCTACTTATCTTGTGATTAAAGCACGACATAAATTATAAGGAATCCTTATTTAAAAGCTTTTTCGGGTAAAAAACCTAAATGATCTCATTTACCCTGATATGATTTTAATCCAAAAAATATTTTACATAGTACATCTCCAATTTTCCTTGGTTAATCCTCTAATTAATTGTTCCTATTTTACAGTAGGTAAATTTCTACTTAATTATACTCAACTGCCTTATTCACTACAAAACCTTGAACTCGCCTATTCATCTTCAAGAAAACGTGCTCCTAATTCTCTCGTGTTGTTCCGTTAGCATTGATCCACGTTCTTCTGATAATCATTTGATATTCTTTTCTGTTCACATGAAGAAGGCTTGAGGATGACACTTGGTTTGTTTATTTATGTTCTGGATTGCGCAACTTTTTGCAGACATTTTCCTTTTGAATCAGCTTCACCATGCTAAGATCAATCTGTTTTTAGAAGGGAAAAACTGAATCTGATTTGATAAGACTGACCATCCTAATTAACCACTACTGATTAAGTAATTATTGTACAACCGGAATTTAAATGAGGGCTCTTGATCCTTTATTCCTGACCTGATTTAGATTCCCATCTTTTTATCCCGTCACCTGATTTCAATTGATTTGTCACAATAAGTTAGGAATTTTTACCTCGTGACGAGTCAAAATAATAACTGCACTGAAGTTAAGTCCCAGAAAATACATTGCGATTAAGGTGCCAGTACTTCTCAACCTTGAGCATTTGATCCGCTATTTCCACAAACCCTACTATTTTCGTCCCTCTCTCACCCTATTACTTCAACCTGGTTCGAGTCTGACAGTATTTATGAAACAGCATAATCTGATGAAAGTGAATCTCAAGTAGACCGAACATAACTCTTCCTGTCAAGTGTGAAATTTTATTATTTTTGCAACGATCGGCATATACCTTAGAAAGCTTCCACGTTAAATATATAGGAAACATCTCATCTGTTTGTATCTAGAGCGTATACGTTTACAACCCCTCTTCCGAATTCTATCTGTGTATACGTTAATAGTGATAATTTAGCGACTTTGGGACGGGGATTTGCCATCCCAGTTTAGCGGCTTACTACTGCAGGCACTTCGGTTAGCAGTAAAAATCACCAATTGCGGGCCCCGGCAGATGTATCCTAATACTGCTATCCTCGTTTTAGTCCGACCTACCTTCCCCTATTTGCAGTCTGTCTACCTAAAAAGCAATAGTTAGAAAGTCTACTTCATGTACCCTGACTCTTCGAACACCCCCACCAACAATAAGCCCATTAGAATAACCGGAAAAAATTCACTAAAATTACATCTAAATCCCATTTTCATCCATACAGTAAAAAGGAAACCAGTGGAAATTGAGGAGGAAGGAGAGAGGGAGCAGAGAAGGAGAATCACTGTAAAATGATTCCAGAGCAAGAGCTGGGAGGGAAAGGAAGCGAAAACTACAGATAAGCACACTGAGGGAGAGCGAGGGAAGTGTAATTAAGTTACATAGAAGAATGTATCAATTTCCTTCGAATCACGTTCAAGATAACGCCTCTCCATAAGCCACTCAATGACCTCTTTGAGCATGCGTTTCGAGGGGATGAACTGATTCTTAAGGAGGCCGATAACTTGCTGATACATTTCCGAATAGGCCAATCTTTTCCGACTCTTCATTAAACGAACAACGGCCTCCTGGAGTCGCAATTGACGGAAACGCACGACGTCGGCACTATCCACATCACAACCTGATTGGGAAAGTTGCAATCGACCAATCAAATTTATGCGCCTACGGTTTGGCGCCCGACTTGAACGACTAAAAATAATCAGAGAAAAACATGAATGAGCTTAGATGAATTTGATAATTATATCACTTAGATAATAGTCATAATAATTTAGACGAACTGTCTTCCGCCAACTCCAGCTTATTTGGGGCTATTATAGATAACCAAAAAAGGCGGCAATAAACGATCAAAAATAGTAGTAGAGGGTTTATTTCCCTTATCGTTATTAAGCCAATTAGCTGATCAAGATCAATTTTGATAAACATTTTATTGTGTTCACTTGTCACTGAGAGGCGCCATTTCGAGGCGTATTGGCACACATTCGAATTTCAATAATAACGTCGATTGGATTAGCCAATAAAACGGGCAAATAGAAATCAATAAAGGTTTTCTGATGGACAGGCTACAAGATATCTTCCCATTGTCCAATAAGTTTATATCACCAACTACGTAATAACTTTCAAGGGCATTTGGGAAAGTGTTTTCTGACACTCCTCTTGATGATGCGCCAGTAACCACATTTTCGGCGATCTTCTGAAGAATTTTGTACGTTGTCTTTAACGTAGGACATAGAGTGTGTTCTGGATACCTCTCCCCCCCCCCCCTTGTTTATAAGTTAAAACCTTGCGAAATGGAACTCCAACACACTCTTGTTTTACCTTAACTGAATAGACATATTAAATTATTGCCAGTCTTCCGATTTGGGGTGCAATGGTGCTGGCAATATAGCGGTAGGATGATTTGTAACCATCCCAGATATTATGGTTAGTAGTTTAATACTGGAGGCATTCTAGAAGCAGTAAAAATCTGTAACCATGTTCCGCGACAGTAGCAGATTCCCAGTGAGAAACACAAATTGGATCACTCACCTTATTAGCTAGACTTAAACAATGCAGTTGCCTATTCTGTTTAGTGGATGTGCAGTAATGTCCGTGATCTCGGATTTCGCAGACGAACACTCAAACCAATGCACCATTAGTCAAGAGGTGTGGTGGAAGATACTAAGAGAAATAAATAATTGGACAAATATTCTCACGAAATGCAGCTCATTGTAATTCAAATGTACCAGAGTAAAAAACACTGACCAATAGAGAGAACGAACACAATTTGAGTTTCTTAATAAAATATGGACATACAAGATATCACTTTTCTGTCCAATAAGTGTAATTAAGAAGCTTGAGTTGAGTGGACTTAGGAATTCAATACAATATGGAGAGGAGAAAATCAATTAATTAACCTGTCAATAAACACACGAACATTGAGGACAAGAATATATACAGTAGTCCATGAGGACAAAGTCATGAAGTTTGGACTTTGAAACGTGAAGCAGTAAAGTAACCCGAATCCGAATGAAGGACAACTCCTCCTTGTCTCGCTGTAGGTTTTAATAATATAACAACTACATTTTTCTATTCACTGACACAAATGCAATAAAAACTCGTGGCGACCCTTAGGGTTTGAGTATTTAAAAGTACTAATAGAAGTAGCAATAATTACAGACAAGGGATTCTCACGATGTATCAAGTAGAAGGTTATATTAATGTGCCCAATAGCATTTAAACAATTGTTCTTCAAGAACCGATTCTTCAATCAAAAATTAATATAGAAAAATGATAGGAAGCTATTAAAATAAAGGTTAATTTTTAATGGTGGTCTAATACTCAAGATAAATGCAAAACGTTACTAATTAAAGAAACCGTTAATTTTAATACCGTGTCAAATTTATATGCTCTTTTATGTAAGAAGATACGAATGACACAAGTTGACGTGATCAATCTTTCAATCCAATCAAATGATCAATGAGCTCTGAGTACCACTCATCCAGAAACTTAGAGACTAAATTATAAAAAATGAGCTTTGGAATATTTAGATATTTTAACATGATTCACTTCTCTTCTAAGCGGACAGCTCAATACTTCCAAAATTCAAATAAAATACGACTTGTGATATCCTGACTTAACTATAAACTCCCTTTCTGGCCTCATTACATCCTCATTAAATACAAAGACTTACACCACTCCAAACTCAGGATTAATCCAAAATTCAGTTTCAGTTGTAAAGTCTTTTTCCGATTGAGCGGGAGGGGAGTATAAGATAATCTGCTGTTCCATTTTTAGACGCTCAGCGAGGGACTAGAAAACAAAAAGATATTATCCCCATCAAATTAAAATTCATAAAATGCACTCTACTAATATGGATTTAAGTAAACAAAGTATTTACCCAAATCGTTCGTCGCAGTTCAGAGTCGGCCATTGCAGTGGCTGTAGCAAGGTCATCAAGACGGAGTTTGTGGGTGATATCACGATATCGCCATGCCAGAAGAACTGCAATTTGTAGAATGGTCACTTCCAGCTCAATGGGTAGCACGACGTTTGTAGTCTCGTCAGCTGGTTGATTGGGTGGATAGTAGGCGAGAATTCCGTGACACAAGTGATATTGCCATATTAACTGTCTACCCTGATGCTTCGCCTTATAAAACTTTTCAATCTGTAGGAAGAATGGAAAGAAACAAACAAATAAAGTAAACATTTTTATTTTAAAGTAAGTTTCGTTATGTTAAAAAATCATTGCTGGTATCTTCTGCATGCTCTTGGTAGTAACAAGATGCAGGTAAATCGAGTTTATATAACTGACGAAATTAAATCAATTAGTCAATAAGTTAAATGATGAAATTTGAACATTACAAAGTAATGTGCACCCATTATGAGAAATATGAACATCTTAATGCCTCAAGAATTAAAATAGAATATGACTCTTGATGTACTAACTTCTTTATATGCTTCTTATTTACGCCTGCCACGTCAAAGGTCATGGGTTCGATTCCCACCAGGATTATTAAAATATAAAGGAAAGCAATCCCTCGCTTTCGAAAACCAACATTTAGTAATATTTCTGTTCAAACACCTAGAAAACTTTATTCCAAACCGAATAGAATGCTCTTAAAATATACCAAGGCATGAGTTTTAATGACTAAGAAGCAGAGTACTATTGAAAACGATATACCTCCTGCCCAAATCGAAGCTTTAACAAATGGATGAATAATAATAATTACTCATAGCAATGCAAGAAAAATGCATTAGTAATCACGAGAAACCATCAGAAAACTAAGAACGGTAAAAATATTCCAATAAGGAGAAAAGCAGAGGAGATGGGTCGAGTAGACATCGGGAATAAAGAGTCCTACTTCATTTACGTCTTAGAATCAGGATTAACATGATGAGTACACAGAACAGCTTCATATTCTGATGCCCTAAATGCCACTAATACAATGCATAGTTACATGGTAGACCATAATTGCCCAGATCCCGGAGAGAAAAGACCGAGACTAAACCAGACAAGATTAGTCTAGTAACCAGACCAAGCCGGTTTTACTGATGTAACCAAGGTTCTATTTATAGATAAGGACTGAGTTTGATTGGATTGTGATTGACTAGAGAAAATTAAAACAATCATTAAACTTCAGTGCCCGAATGCGCCAGAATCTGATTAGTGGGACAGCAGCCTAATTGATGAATAGCTATTGACCTCGTCATGTCGAGATCAGTCACAGTTATGACGTGGAAGTAAAGTACTGATGACGTGGAATCGATATTACATTTCCTGTGCACGGCAAAGCATTGCCTCGACTTCCAATTGATCCACTGAATTACTAAGTGCTAATTAATTAATTAATGTGGTCACTAAATTAACTGAAATGGCTGGTCACACCATTTTCATAGCAGCCAACAATAGAATTTACCTTGGGTGAATTTAAGGTTACGTTCAAAATGTCTTTGCTAGTCTCAAAAAACCTGTTCATGGAGGTAGGAAAAAGTGAATTAGAATGACACGATCAACATTTCCATTAAATAACCTGGTTGACAATGAGGGCATGAACTCATTCAGAAACTCGGTTTAAATGAGAATTGGGCGTTGGCACATTTGGGCATTACAATGTAAATTAATCCTTTTGGAGAACGTGGAAAACTCAGTGCATCCGAAATTCTGATATGGGACTTCATAAATACTTCTGTTCGGCCTCATTATTGAACAGCCTTGCTAGCACAAAATTAAAGTATTTTTTCTACAAGCTGAGACTCAATCTGAGAAGAATTTGTGCTTATACGATGAATACGTTCATATTTAAAATCATTCCATCACTTATAAGCAGAAAGAGGAATTATATATATATATAGATTAACAACCAGTAAAAGGAATGTCTTGATTGGCTACGTGAATCCACCAATGGGCTTACTTGGGGGATGTAGTCTTCCAATTCGGGCGGCAGTGCAACAGAGACGCGGGGTAAATCGCGGGGCAACCAAGTGCCACATGAAAGGATTTTGAGGCTCACCAGGGGACCCGGTGAGGGGGAAGCGTCGGGAGTGATTATTAAGGAAGTCACAGAGGAGAGAGCGGGGGTCTCCTGGAAATCCCGAGTGAGATCATGGGACACCTTGATATCTGTAAACATTCGTGCCAGACGATTCACCAACTCTGCCGGCATTCCAGCTTCCTAAAGGAGCCAAAAAATAAAGCGAAGATATAGAAATAGGAAAAAGGGAAGTTTCGATTGTGGTTCCCTAATTCTCAAATTGATCAAAATTTTCCCCTCTGTACTCATAAATTACTTGGAACAGTAACAAACTGGAGCACTTTTCCTGAGTGCGATGAGAATATTACTGTTGCCAAGGCTCTACTCATACACAAGTTTTTGATTCCCACATAATCAGTTTCACCCAAGGTGCATTTGTCCCCTCCCCCCCCCCTCCCCTTCCCTTATATAAACAGACACTTACACACCACCTCGAACCTTGGAGCTTTCTCTCTGTTTACAATAAAGCTCTCCAAAAAACGGTTTCTCTTGCTTCTTAAAATTATCTCGACAAAATAGATATATAATCAAATTAATTGTTAAATTAAACAAACCCTCAATTTCTCAACCATGGTTCCTTCCATTTCGGTATCTGCAGAAGTCTCCAAAATGAGACGTCGCATGAGATGGGCTTTGTGTGACTCCAAGAAAAGGTCCTTGGAATTGACATATTTGAGCACCAAGAGGACGTTCTTCAATCGGCTAAGAATCTCCTCCTGCGAGAGTCTTCGCGACATGGGCGATTTTCGCAGTAGCATATCACTATAGGCCGCTAGGAGGGTTGGACATCGTGACTCGGGCCTCTTGGTAGTGCTCCTAGCGAGAAAAATAAACAAATGAACGTGTTACTGAAATGATTTAATAAGAAGAGTGATCAAGGACCCAGAATACGATTGAACTGTTCGTGGGCCAATAATTTATCAAGGTCTCTACAAAATTAATGTGATAGCCTTATAAAAACATAGACATCTATCATAGCTGTCTAAAACACGATAAGAAGGCTAATCCTAGGACAACGCTTTCAACTAATTAGTGACGAGTTCTCAAAAGAACAAATATAAACAAACTCTTCTTCCTCTACTCTATTCCAACACATTGTTTTTCTCTTCTTTTCGCCTATTTTTACACCTACAATTAGTACAGCCCTTTATGAATAATGCCTAATCTTAGTCTCTAGTAACTTGTAACTAGACTCCTGCGAATGGCCGTAGGAAGCCCCCAGACTTTCAGAAAGCACTTAACTTCCCTATGTGATGTCCGGACACTTGAATTCTGGATATATTTACCTCTTTCTCCATCTATTGTGCTAGTAATTGTAAAGAACATGTATAAATAAGCCCTATAAGAAATCCTGCGGGCAAATTCAAAATTAATCAATATCATTCGATCATAACTGAAAAACGTAAGAACCCTAATTCCTCTTTTCCGATTTATAAAGCTCAGACGTAGATTTTATGTAAAAACTGAAAGTTAACTAATATAAGGCAGTGTCGAATATTCTCGATAAAAATTCGTGAGCGATATTGCTTACTGTTCATTGCTCTTCTGTTCCTGAAAATTTCGAAACACTCAAATTTGAATAATAAATCAAACTAAAACTGGATTTAATGCTATACAATCGCTAGCTCAAACGTGTTAGTAACGAAAGTGACAATTAAGTTCTACTGAAATTACTTACCTAGTAGAGTCCGGCATAGTAATAGAGAATATGGTTGTATCATTGACGAGGCGTTGGTAGGCCTTGTCACGAATGGTTAGGAAGGAGAATTCATTTTGGAAGCACTCGTCAATTACAGAGGAAAAACGGTTATAGAGATCCATGAGCGTGCTCACGTATTTACTTGCATCCTTGAAAGCAAATAAACAATCAAGGATTAAGGTTGAATAAAATGAAATATGAATGGATGCAGTGAAAACTCCACATCATGAAATTTGAATAATTTCATGATGCTTAATGAAGCAGCATAGGAAAAGAATAGATACCGCAGAATTGAATAGATACAAGATTGACCTAGAAGTTATTTCAATAATTAACAGTATAAAAGCAGTAAACTGAATAACTCCAAGTGGTCAAAAGAGGAATGATAAAAGGCGAGTCTACCAATCAGAGGGAATTCGACGATACTGTATCGAAAAACGAATTATTAGTCTGCAGTAACCTGACTTAGTGATAATCATAAATGACTAGATAGCTACGTTACTCCCTATTCAAATATGCTGTATAATATCTCCAGCATTGCTACTAAATTGATGATAATCTGGATTTACCAGATTAAAAAAAGTACTTAAGTATAGTCCTGACTAATGTTTTACTATGAACGTGCTTTGTAAATAACGCTTCCAGGTTAGTTGTCTAAATCATTTTGTGCAAATGGTATGTGTAGAAGTTACATAAATAAAAATATCTCAGCATATGTGGATTGGAGATCCATTTATGCACTTTTGTTGATACGAGTGACCATTGATAACTGACGGGGTAAGTTTTTTAGGTAATAAATGAGAAATAAGTGCCTTAGTATAAGGAATAGGAGTTCTTAAATTACGATTTAGCTTAGCCCTTAGCTTTGTAAACATACAAACTAGAGCGACGCCACCATTCAATCTTTTAAAGAATACGCTCTATTCCGTTATCAGAAAAATTTAGTTTGGTATGAAAAGCAAGGGATAAAGAAAGTACAAACAAATGAGAATATTCAATTCCAAAAATCGAAATATATTAGAATTTTCAGTCGATTTCTTTCAATGCTGGGTTCTAACCAAACTCATTTTCAGATATCTTTGAGGCCATTAAGATGTATAAACCACACTCATTTTTAAACGATCTTCTGATCAAGCACACTTCCGAGAGTTACCTAATTTGACCTAATTAATCCTGAACTACGAAGAATGTGTAAGTTCACAGAATCCAAACCAGTGCGTTTTTAGATGCGCCCTTTATGTCAGTTATTTCTTAAGATCACAAAATTGATCCCCGAAAAACAGAACACACCCAGAGCAATGTCATTTCAGATTTCGGGAATCATTAAAAAGTAAATCGATCTAATGGACAAGAAATTCAAATTTCAAAAAAAAAGTGCAATCAATGAATTCAATAGACTTTCTTCTATCTCTATACTTGAATGAGCTAATGTAATAATGCTCAAGCTCATTTAGGAAAGCCTTTTTTCAATGATTATCTTGGATGGAGGGAATAGCGTCATCAAGGCTCCCTGAAACCAAACCCAAATTTTCTCGCCCTCCTCTATTGGCCAGACTTAATCAGTACCGACGAATATCACACCTGTGATCTCTGGACCTTCAGACGAGCACTGTGTCATCAGCTAATTTCTTAAATTGAATGAGTAGTCTCCCATAATGAAGACGAACAAACTACAAATCAACCGTAACCGAACTAATGCCCTTCTGATGATAAATGCTTGTGTTGCTAAAACCGCATGTGAAGATATGAAAACTCAATCGATATTTGGTTGGTAACAGTGAAGTACCTCTTCGATAGCTAATGCACAACTATTTAGAAGAGGGAGGAGTGTGGTGCATTGATGCGAGTTCTATTCTATCTCCATCAGTCTGATCTCCACGTATTCTACTCAAATATGTTTTCCCTCCAATTTCCAAGCTTATGTAGGCCACAAAGCACGTTAAAAGTAGACCCACAACGGACACACTCCAGCGCGCGGGAAACATGGGCCAATGAGGAAGTCGAACTTGGAAGGCTAGTGTGGCCATGTCTAGTTCAAAAGATATATTGAATTTCGTGGCTCTCGCTGGGTAAAAGAATGTGGTTAACGAGACAAAATAACCGCTTCCTCTTATGCTTTGCAATCTTTACGCCTATGAGTCCTTATTTCAATATTTTATTCATCATATTGATTTTATGCCCTTTCATATTTATGTGCTTTAATTACAACATATGCTTTAATATATACCTATTTAAACTATATTTCTTTTAGCATTTATTTGGTTTTACACAAATAAAGACTCATCGACTCATCTACCTGCTTTTCGATAAGTAACAATTACTAAGGCGGGTCCAGGATATAATAGAGAGAATAACCAAGCCCAAACTTAACCGCTTTTGGAGACCCAAAACCACCACCTTCCAACCTCAAATCTTATTATCTCAAAAATTCCCGTTTTCTTACATGGTGAAATATTAAAGCTACTGCGATTAATAAGAAAAGCAAAAAAGTTATTAAGGGAAAAAGAAGGAGTTAACCTATGCATTAAAAAATAAGTTTTAAAAGGCAATATATCCACCAGTTCCATTCGCACGAGATTGTTATTAAAACGGGCTAACCTTTGAAATAACCTCGGCATTGTCGTTGAGTTCAATGCTTCCCGTGTTCCAAATGTACTCTTCTAGGATTGGTAGCAGGGGGTTTGTCTCACCTTCACAGCCCTTTACATGACGAATTAATTCGTGGGTTAGCTTTAAATATTCTCTAGCGTCCTCTTCAAGGAGTTTTTGAAACTCGCCCAATATTTCATCCTGAAAGAAATGCAATTAAGTGCTTTAAAAAGGAATCCTGATGAAATATAAAATTTTAACTGATTCTTCTTGATAAAAAACCGGTCAAAAAGCGCTGGACATCGTAGACAAGCAGTTACCCCAATCTAGGAGACGAATCACGCAATTTGAATTTCGGAACGTAAACTCCCCATTTGGTAAATATTGTACAACTCGAGTACAAAAATAAAATGAAGTAAGACTCTTAGACGTCGCTCTCCGTGTATTTTCCATTCCTTCCACTTTAGCATTTGTTGGACTTGATGTTAACCAATTTCAGTAGCTCCCAAAAATTAAAAACTGTGAAATTTATTCGTATTACTGTGCAGTTAAGTCCTTTGAGCTATGATCATCTTTTTAGTGATTAGAACTTACCGGAAAGGTTAGACAATTGATGACCTATGACATGGGAGACTTCAAAGTTGACCAGAAAGCCAATGCAACATCGATTTAGCTTTCTGAATTTTCTGCAACTTTGAAGTCAGCCATCTACTCCCTGCAGGTCTAGAAGATGGTCAGACCTACTAATTACAGCGGCCCTTAATGTGGTACTCCGAGTTATCCAAACCCGCTGACCTCATTCCCGCATGCTCCCTTTGTTTGTTACTGTTATATTGAATGAACAGTGACCCCGATAGATGTTTTTAATGTGCCACAGCTTAGCAATCCCTAAATTAGGATAAACATTTCCGTTTCTCACTATTAAAACTCTTCAGCTTCCGTTCATACGTCTTCTCTCTGACTACCTGGATCCATTGAAGCTAATAGACCTACTAACTGCAAAGACGTTCAAGGATATTCTATACTCATGCTCAAGGCTAGAAAAAATGAGGATCAAGAATGACTTTACTCGTCCAGATATCCATAGAAGAACGACTTTGGACAAACTCTGTTAGAATTATGGGATCTAGGTAGGAAAGATCCAATTGGATAGCCGTGTTTATGTATAACTTTTAGACTATGGAAGAATTATCACTGGCTGAGGTTAAAGTACTAAACACTAAGACTCGTGGTTCTGATGATATAAAATCTTGGCCCATACAGTTGTTAAACCAGTGTATAGGCGTTGAAATGGTCCCACCGTATAAAAGGAAAGACAAAATAAATTATCTGAGAATTCTTTCTGTTGGATACAATCAAAAAGTCTTATACATCAGACTGTATTTCAATCTGGGATGAAATCTGCGCTAGTCACAACAATGCCTTTGCCATAATAAGAAATTAGGGGTTTGAAAGACATTCATCAAACATTTTAGCCCTTTTAATCTACCATAATTGTCATTTGAGGCAAAGCCGAAGTTGATTGAAATCTTAGTGGAGCCACTTCACTAAAAAAACATACCTCAATCTTGGCATATTAGGACCAATACTAATCTCTCTTAAAGTATAATTAATAGAAATTTAGGATAACTGAACTGTAAGAAAATTTTCTGCTAAAATAAAATAAACGCACAAGAATGTCAATATAAAACAGCAAACCTTAGGAAAACTCGAAGAAAATGGAATACTAGGGACATCCGACCAAATAAGAAGACAAAAGAACAATCACCTTAACTGAAAAAGGTAAACAAAAAAGTGGGAAAGGTGGACCAATCAAAAGCATAGGCGAATTGGATTGGTGATTGAGGCAATGAATAAATACAGCAAAACTTACCCGGAAGCTGACAACAAAAACTTCAACACAGGTTTCCATGACGCTTTCAACAGATTTGAAGTTGGGACCACTGTCTAAGTAGAGCCTTGCTCTAGCTTCCTCCTCAGCCAATTTGGTTCGAGCATATTGCAGGTAGGCCTGTAATTAAAAAAGAAATTGAAGCCAAATTTATACAATTCTTTTCATTAATAGTTAATCAATTTCGTTATATTATTTTTCCTGAACATTGAAAATATGTTTCCATTTGAAGCATACTCAATTAATTTGTGCCGGTCGCCCGAATTTTAAAAAAGTTTTTGTTTCTCCTTTTCAATTTAGGACAAGTATATGCTAAAAGACCTCCCTTTGTTTATGATCAGTGTTAAAACTTTAGGAAGCAGTTATCAAAAACACGGTCTCTTTCTCTATTAATCAAATAATATGCATTGAACTACTCTCTCGCCTTATAATTTTGCTATTGGAAATGAGAATTCAATGGCACGGGATGATTGGGTGTTAAACCATCCCAGATTTTACGGTTAGTAGCTTAATATTGTGAACAGCCCAGTCACCAGTAGAAAGCACTAATCATGTACCACTACATGTTAATCGATACCAATTAAATAGTGCATGTCTTCTTCACTTTGCTTGATTCCTTTTTCGTCCACTTTTGCGCTAATAAGCGACTGGTAAAAAATTCATTGCGAGTATCTAATGTCTAGACTTGTGAGTGCATGACCAACGAATAAGTAATTCCTCTAAGTGTATTGCTCCCTACCTTCTGTACTCCTTTTTATATGATTCCTTCATTCAAATCATAAACTTCCACCTTATTAGCACGGTGGTTTGTCGGATTTGAATTGATGCATCGCACGTCGACCCCTTACATCTTCTCAACTTTCGTCCGTTATGAGGAAGCGCAATCAAAATCTCATCTTGGGCAGAGAAGTAGCATCATGGAGGTTCTCTGATAAGAAACTCGAAATCTGATGTCCCTCATCATGCTACTGTGTCGATGAGCGTCGAACCCATGACTCCTGACAACTTCGCACACTTGCAAATTATTGGAAACACATATTAGCTGCTTAAGCGTCTTATAACCAAATTAATTCGTGTCTACTGTATTTCATGCTAGCTTGTAAGTGTCTATAATTATGTTTCAAAGTGCTCTTGTCAGTTCATTTGATCGAATAAATATCAGTGAATTTCGTTCATACTAAAAATACGATTTAAACAGGGAATTTGACGTTACAATTACGGATAAGGAAAGAATGTAAACATGAAGATCTCCCCATATCTCGAGACATGATTCACGCATAATTGCTCTTTACTGCTTCGTAGAGTTGAAAAATTTTAATTTTGACTGGAGAGTAACCTACAGGGTGAGATTCAGAGAACAACATCTCGATGTTTTTATGAACGAATGATCACACTCACAAGTATTTTCATTACCGCAAATTTTACAGACTGGTCAAAACTCGTTTGACAGTAGAGAAAATTCTGCATTTACAATTACTTAAGTTTGACGATTTAGTAGTGATACTACTCACATCAATATAGCTGCAAAGCTTTTGACTAACGCAAGCTGAGATTTCTAACTTCGATTCTAGCGTTGAAGGTAAGTGCATTCTGACAAACATTTTGAACACAGAAATAACTAGTCTTTGAGACTTAGAAACTCACATTTTGATACTACTCTTTTAATAACTGACAATCTCTGCGGTCGTTAATTCGATGTGTACAGATTGAACTTGCCTATTAAATGACTGATGTGTATGTTGACCACTGCGGCAAAGGTGCTTGTTAAGTTCTTAACAAAATCTATTAAGATTAGTCATCTGTGAACTGATTACAAAATCGAAATGAAAAACTCATCCTGTACAATAGATCACTCTTAAACTGTCATTAAAAGTTCAATTTCACCTCTTCATTTAATCCTCTGAAATAATATGATTACGTAATAAAACGCAACCAGAGCGTAACCAATTCTGAACAGATAAAAACATCCGCGAATTTCAAAACAAACCCCAACGCACTATTATTCCCTTCATTTTGACGTTTTAGAGCCGGCATTGCAAATTACAAAAAAGGAAATCAAACTATTCGGATTCAAAATATTTAATATTATTAAAAGATAGGCTGCTTTGAAAGCTAGCCTAAAAGGCTTTAAATTAATGAGTGCAGAAAAGCAATCTACTTTTCGCCAATTGGAAAAACCTCGTAACCTTCAATAAATGACTTCTAACTCATTTAGAAAGGCGTTTTCTAACTTTCATATTGGGTTCCCTAATTACGATTTTTTAATTTGTCTTATCTTTAACCTTACATTTATTATGGCCCCTAAAAATGAGAATCTTCAAATGACCTTATCGAGTACGGACAAACTTGTTTGAACTCTGCTAATGACCTCAATGACCTCTCAAATTAGCTTAACCATTTGACCTTATCATAAAATAACCTATCCCGAGAGCTCAAATAATTCAGTTTCGAACTTTTTCTCATCATTATCTATACATGAGGTTCGTCGATTGGTCTTACTATTGCATGATTAAATTTAAACAACTCGTGAGAATATCGCTTACGGGTACCCCAAGCAGCCCCAATTAGGTATTGTGAATATTACATTAAAAAAACTCCCAAACTCATTTAAGAAAATTTTCAACACTCATCTTGAATAGAGGGATAGCATTATGGGGCCTCCTTATTGAGAAATTCGAGTTCTGCCCTCACCTCCTCCTTATTAAAGGGACTGGGTATTTGACCTTTCGTAACATTTGATGAGCACATTAGAATAAACTCCTTAAGTGTTAACATTTAACTTGGATAGAGGGAAAGTATTCTGGAGGCATTCTTACGAAAATCTCGCATTCCATCAGAATTAACCAAGGCGGTTGGCCACAGTGCAGTGAGCGCTATTGAAGTGAAAATCAACTTTGTATTTCTTATTGAAAACACTCTCTACTGATCAATACGAACCGGAAAGCTTGGTTATTTGAATTAATGGGTGACCCATGGCTTCTAAGTTCGTAGTCGTTCACATTTATGTTATACGAAGTTTCCTTCATTTACTCACGTTACAGGGATCACAGATTATGTGGGTTCTAGACCATGAAATTTAAATAATCAGTATGACAAAATAATATTGGTAAAGTTTAAAATTAAGTACAAATTGACGATTCATGAACGAGAGATCAGTAGACTACAAAAACAAATGACTACGCTTTAATTCACTTTAATGATAATGTCCGTTTATTTAAAGATCATGCCATCGAAAAAGTATGCATAGTTTACAAAAATAAGTCAAAATACATAGTGACACAAGCCAAAATTCAATCAAATTAACTTGACTCCTATTGAAGGTGACTACATATAAAAGAGGCAATTAAATGTAATAAGTTCAATATTTGTGAATATGCCTGTTGAGTACAAGTCTGCTTTGCTGCAAAAATCATTTTCTCAAAACGATTATTTAACTTCATGGGTATAACAAAAATAAATGGACGAAATTTTGCTTGTTTATGACTTTATTAAGCATTTCAAACTTCATTATAATCTAAACATACCGTTTTCAGGTTCACAAAAACATTGAAAATGAAACTTCGAAGAGCTAGTAAACTGTAACCAGAACATGCTTTTTCATAGACAAAAGACTACAGTTTAAATAGGATTTAAAAGAGGTGACAGGAGTTTAAATCAAAATATAACGGTAAAATAGAATGGACCAGTAATAATAGTCATGACCAAAACAATAGAACTAGTAAAAAATGTACGCTAACTTAATAAGGAAAAAACATCAACTCACCCTAATTCCATGTTGATTTATGTATTGTGTAGTCCTTGGTTTGTAGTAATTAGCCATACTTTTGATATAGGCAGCTTCAAAATGATCGACATAACTCCATTGTTTCGTAGATGAAGAAGCGGAGAGGCAAACTAATAGAAATTAGACGACGATTATTTCTTTAAAAAAACCAATCAATTACCACAAGATTCTCTGACCCCGATTACAAGAGACGAGTTAATCATAGAGCCTTCCCTCTCATCCTGCACTAGTTTCATTGCACTGTCTTCCAATTTCTGCCTAATTCCCTCAAAAACCGTGACATCCCAAATATCCATCATTAACTAGAATAATAATAAATAAAAATAAAACTATCGAGAACCTTTCTAACAGCACTATACTTCAGTTTTCGTTTACTGGGTCCACTTTGTTTATGCTTGACTCCAAGAAAATTGTCCAAAGGAGCAAAAGGATTTGGCAAATTTTCACTCTTTTCAGAAAATAATGTCCACTCGTGATTGTAGGCCTTAAGAAGAGAGGTTTCATCTTCACTTTGCATTACACGTTGTTGAGATTTTAGAATTGCGGATTTGATGGAATCGTTTAGGCAAAGAAACATTTTCTCATGACACGAATCCTCCCATGAAATGATTTGATAAACATCCCTAAAAAAGAAATTAAGTTTGAAATCTAACCCTACTCGAAAAGTTTTACCCATTCTGCTTGTGGTACATGTTCCATATTGAGAAAACGATGAACAACATCGTTAACGGCCGGCCATCGGCGTTGAAAAACGGACTCCTGATTAGGCGACTAATATTTTAAAGCTGAATAATTAGTTTGAAATTACCAGCAGCATTTCTGATTAGAACTTTAAGTTAAACTGCACACGAGACTATAAATGGGAACGCAAAACTCCCGAACCGATTAAAAAAGCGCCAACAATGAAAATCCCACCTAAAATACACAGTTCTGTGATTTGCCATAAAAAGTAACTTGCAGCGATAAAACAAAATAATGATTTGCTATATTTTCCACATTTTTCCTTTTTCTATAATATTTAGTAAATATTTATTAATTACATACTTTTTGCTTTAAGTGGTATATTGGAATTTTGTCAATTGCAATTACTGATTTAATGACTACTTTTATACATTTTGAAGCATTTGAATTGTTTCCAGAAAATCATATGCTAAATTTTCTTCTATATCTTAATAAATTTCGAAACAGGAAAAAGTGAAACCGATGTTACTACACGAGAAAACTGTTTTTTCCCCAAAATTATTCTTATATATAAGATTCTTTAATTTCAACCTTTTATTCCTTTTTTATTCGAACGAATTCATTTTCTTTAAGGTTGCATAATATATCGACATGGAAATGTGCGTCCTATTTTGATATGGTAGTTCGGGTCATTTTGATAAGGTTGCTGACAAGCTGCAATTATAAATGCTGAAATTTCTTGGAAAATATAAGTGTTGGTTATGGTATCCTACAGAGAAGAGCAGATCATAGTAGCTAACAGGACACGGGAACTTAGACAGACAGTGGACCTCCGAAGGAGATAGTGAAATGAGAGTTAAGAAGATTGGAGTAAGACGAGGTCTTCTGAATTGAGAGGAAAATACCGCCAGTAGACAGCGGGAATTCAGTCACGATGAGGGTGGTATGCATTCATATCCATTATTCGTACACGACCAATCAATAAAAACATCGATGACATTTTGATACATTAGCTGCAGATCGTATTGATGGTTTCTAATATCCACTTGTAAAAGTTTTGTTTGTATAATTCTATAGCCTCTCAACGCACCACCGTTGCAAATTATGATTCATAAATAAAAAGACCAAATGTTATAAAGACACCAAATTATTTCACTTATATCATAAAATTGTAATCGATCCTTCTAGATAGTTTTGGATAATTCTATTGGATCTGACTCGTCGGTTGTTGGGCTTAAATTTATCCGTTAATCCGAATTATCATATTGATGACCCCGATATCTGGTAATGAGTTCGCAATTATTTCTTTTTGCGGTATGATCTTAAATTTTATTGAATTTTTTTGGGTCTCTTGACGAAGCAATTGAATATTTGTACGTAAAATTTCCGCCATTTAGCTTCAGACCTGCTTTACGACCAATTATTACTCAAAATCAGTTAAATGCTCGCTTCAAAAATCGACCTACGGTTGACAAGGAACTAGTAGCCAACCTTTTATAACTTTCTGCATTATAGTGGTCATGTACGGAGTGCATGTCATCAAACATATATGACGATGAGTATTTGACAGCCGTAATCCTTTGGGAGGATTACTAAATGACGTCTGAGTCCGTTTGTGATACTCTAGAACAATCGGAATTAATAGGTTTGCCCTATTTTTCACTAACTCTTATCGTGCTCTTCAGGTCGTTTAGGTAATTTCCTTAAAAAGTGCAACGTAAAATCTACAATCTCTTCTATTTTGCGAAGGACAGAGTTTAGTGATGATACTATAATGTAATGTTAATGGAAAAATTAATGGTAATTTTTCTCCGTAAAGCGATTTACTTCGGTTAGAAGCGCTCCGCATTCAGTCTGCGGAATCTTATCGGGTTGCTTTTCTAGATTTAGGCCGTTTTTGAATAGCTTGTAGAAGGAAACTTGTGGAATTGAAACGGCAATTGAAAGTCCTTTGTTTCCACGAAATTCTACTCAAAGTATGCTTGATTTTATTTTCCTAAATATTTTCTTGTGGGAAGAATTTAGAGTCGTGTTCATTTATTTCGGCCGGACTCTCAGGTATTTGCTATTATTGTTCTCGACCAGTTAGTTTTCGGCTCGCTTATTTAATGCGTAATTTTTTTATTTTAGAACCTTTACGTTTTTATTGAAATTTTCCCTTCTTTTAGTCAGGAGACGATACGACTCCGGCAATATATGATTTCTACGATAGGTAGCATTTCTTTCCAGTTTTCTTATGATTATTTCCAAATAAATGCATTTCTTGGATTTGTATGTCTTCTAAATCGTTCACATGTTCAAGTTGTGCCTTCCCATTTTTAAATACTATCTAATTTCGGAGGACTTTATTTTGGGGCTCTCCATATTTATGTACCTGATTGATTATCTTTGTATCGTTTTGCGGATTCATTATATTTGTTTGTGTTTGTTTATATTAGACACAATTTGTTATGCCGTTTTTAAAGAAGAAAATACGCTTGTTTACAATTAGCGTTAACAACACCTAGTATTTCGTTAGAGCCTTTGATGGCGCATTAGTTTTTTAAATAACTTATTGCTGCCAATATTTTTTAACTTTTAGTTAACCTGCTTTTTTCCCCATGCTAATTATCGTTGTTCTACGTGCTAGCAACTTGACCCAATAATTTTGATTGAAAAGTAATCTTTTTTGTTGTGATTCCTTTGTTCTCGTGCAAAAGCTGGATGTTTAATAGGCGGTTTTCAGTGTCTGTAATCATCCTTGTATAAGCCATCCGCCTCTGACAATGCGGGACCAGGGAGAAAACCGCTGCTCGTTTTAATGCTTAAATGAAATAAACGTCTAACCCCCTCCCTCCCGGCCCAAAAAAAAAGGTTGTCTAATATGTTGCTTCCCAAATGCTTCCATCAACACGATGAAGTGGAAGCATATTTTCCATTCGCCCTTGGAACTCAATAATTTCTGGGAGCCCGTGTAAATAGAGTTATTTTGGATTCAGTGTCTTGGAGACACCTAGTTTTAGGGATGTGAACCAAAAAGAGATGACATGATTTTCATCTAATGATAAATTCCAGCTAAAAGTTCCTTGAATAAGGATGCTCAAAAGTATCATTTGTCGGTCGAGTTTTGCCTGTCTTTTTCTCTTAACTTATCCAATATTTTGAGTGTGAATTTAGATATACATGTTTATCGTTGCTCAAGGTTGAAAACACATGAAAATTTTCAGGTGTAAGTGAAGAAAAGCCGATGGTTTTTCTGTTGTAAACATTTAATTAGTGTCTAATCTCAAACTTTGCATACGATATATTTATCAGCCTCCCTAAAATTCTATCATATTTCACAATGTCGGATTTTGCTACATTTAGTCGTATAACATTTAAACGGAAAAAAATACTTAAAGTAAAACATTTTCAGATGCATTATTTACGATTTAAATTTGGGACGATAATTCATTCTAATATGTCTAATATTATCGGTCGTTTCAACTTTCAATCTGATCGTTTGCCTTTTAGATAATTCTTATAGTAAAAACAAATTTAGCAAGTCATGAATGATTCCACTTTATATCAATACTCCTGGAAAATTGGTAAACAGTCGGAACTGCCAAATCCCGAAACTCTGCCATCAGAAGACGTGGCGATAAACACTGACGTCTCAATGAATGAACTCCCGTCTTGTGAAACTGAAAGGAACGATACAGCCTCATCTGATGGAAATGCATTAACAGACTTCTCCTCTAGCCCTACATTCTCACCTAATGATGAGTTGGAAGAGCTCGAACGATCAGTTATCGACATGGAGAGGGTAAATCCCATACCTATCTACTATTATTTAATTCCCTTTCTCTTCATGAACCATGCTGCATTTTTCTTTTAGTATGTTGATGAGCTGCAATTTGAATTGCTCAAATTTCGACAAGCTGATGAAGCGAAAAGGACTAGTTTGGTTCAAAAATCGCCACCATTTGAAGAATTTCTAAAAGGTTTGTCAATAAACTTATTGCAAATAGATATGTCATAGCTCTCTGTTTAAAAGAAGTTAACTGATAAAGATTACATTCTTATAGAAGCTGATCAGTGCAGGTACGTTTTAATTTTCTACGCTGTTGGCGGTTAATAGAATAGGAAACTTCTTCAATAAGGGATTTATTGATATAATATACATATCCACCTTGCAATTGGAAGAAATGAGGAGACGGATAATATTCACAGGAATAATGTCAAAGGGAAGAAACAGACATAGATATTAGAAAGGAGAATCGGGTCCATTGACATGAAACTTGCCTAGCCTAGGATATGTATTCAACCTAGAAGCATCCTAAAATGTAAAACAACAAATAATATATTACTATCAAACTCTATCAAAATAATATACACGGAAAAAGTCCATCATCTCATTGACTGAAGTTTTTAAAGATAATATTAAGTTACATAAATTGTTGACAAATAACTGCTACTAACATGTTTCTGAAAAGAGGACTAAAATTAATGTTTTAGCGCGCATTCCTTCTAGATCTGCATAGTATAATTGGTAGCCTGGAAGCTCATAAAACCGATTACGCTTTGGTTGCCGATACACAAACAGAAAACGTCAAATTACGAGAGAGGCTGCTCAAACTCACCAACGAAAATGAACAACTACGAAATAAAATCGACGAGCTGAAACAGACTCATGAAAATGAATTAAAGTCAATTCAAACAGCGAATGATGAAAAGAGTGAGTAAACTTATATGCATTGCCAATACATTCCTGCTTTCACGGTTTTGTGAAATTTCTCAGCGAGCGCGAAAATTATCACTTCCTTTAGAAACTTCAATAAAACCGAAGCATTTTAAAAATTAATTTTGTCATTCCTTGCTTATAGTCTTGGCATTGTCATTCTCACATCCTTGGATCATGTAAGTATCTGAAAACTCCTTTCCTTCTTTTTAGTTGCCTCAATGCGCAAGGAATATGAAGAGAAATGTAAAGCCATTGAGTTTGAACATCTAATACAAATTTACCTCACTACCACATACTGTCATCATTTTTAGTGGAATGGCAGGCGAAAGAATTTAATCAAATTATTGAAAAGGAACGCGCAGGAATTGCAATGCAGAGGGAGATTTGGAATGAAGAGAAGGCCACAGTAAGGACGTATTAATCACAAATTTCAAAAAAATTTTTGTTTTTGCGATCCAAATAATTAGAATAAGAACTGGAAAAAGGGATAAAAAATATTGAGTGGACTATCTTTGAGAGAAAATAAGATATTTCAGCCATGTAAAGTTCTTGGTGAAGCTGTGAATGATTTATGCTCATTCTTACAGTTTGCAATTTGAGGGCCTTGAATTCAACTGTAGCATAAATGAGAATAATTCTCTAGTCCTTTGAAAAGGAGTTATTTTCAATGACCATCTTATGCAGAGAAGTGACATTCCGGGTCCTCTCGGATCGAGAAGCACGCATTCTACCACTCCTCTGTCGATCAAATTGTGATTTAATCATTTCCTTCACTCAATGCGCACTAAAACTCACCGACCTTCTAACCTCTAAGTTAGGAGAAACAAGCTTTCTTTTTTGTTAAAATTTAGAGTAACTTATCTTCAGTTTGTGTTGCAAGCCAAGTCTCTGCACATTAAAAATCTAGTTAGAATACTAACTCATAAGCCCTTGGATGGAAAATGTTTTCCTACATTCGTTTCGTGAAGCGGAATAGTATCTCTACGTCCCTCAGTTCTCGATCTCTTGACCACTTTTGCCTGTAAAGGTGATCATTTCAATAATAGAAATTAACATCATGACCTTTGGAAAATGCGTATATCATAAACGATTTTGTTAAATCGATTTGAACATTTATTTTGCCTTTCTTTTATAGCTTCTTGTTGAACATGCTAGCGAATTAGCTGCAATAATGAAAACAAAAGATCAGAAGTCTGTTCAGGAGGAGGAGCCAGACTTTCGTGCTGAAATAATGAGACAGGAAAGAAATTATCGTTACTTGAAGATGTGGACCTTTGTTATCAAGATCTTTTCACAATGTTTTCATTTGCAGATAAATGAGGTTCAAAACCAAGCTCAAGTGCAGGTTGCCCAATTGCAGGACAAAATTGAACGACTTCTGATGAATTCCAGGCTCCCGGGTAGATTAAGTGAACAAAGATCATCTTTTGGTGGTCAACCGCCCATTAACCAACGGCCTCCACAACCTACCGAAATTGCAATTCAAAAACTAAGAAAGGTTTGTTTAGCGAATTCAAATCAAGACTAATTAACAGTGATATTTCATTCCCCTATATTAGTATAAAAAAGTAGACTGGAGAAAGAATATGTTAGTGGTGTATGTATAAAATAACAAATCGGGTAATTGGCATTGATAAAATGTTTTTTTTCGAGAGTTCTCTTGATCTCTTTCATGTGGAATCCACACGATCGTACAAAGTGCCGTATACTGTTACCGTTCAGTTACCGAATAAGTATTTACACGTTCATTTAATTTCCTGTGTAACTTACTGAATTTATTGGAAAAAGTTTTAACACTTTTAAAATATTTTTGCAATTCATTATCATTTCCGTCTTAAAATTCAAACTTGAATTTTGTTTTAAGAAATACTGCTACATATCGGTAAGCAAAACGATCAATGCGATATTGTCAGTTGCCCACTGATATAATACTATGGTAGCAATAGGCCTCAATTTGGTAGAAAGAAGATTTTTAATTTCTAGGATTACGAAATTATAACTACCTTTCCATGGCTTTGAATCGACCGTCTGGTTATCCAGTAACATAGCGATGAAGATACTGTGGTTTCAGATATGAGCATGGAATAACAGTATGCAAAAAATCCAGTGAATCAGTTGAATTCTGCTCATTAAAAATATTCGATTATATGGTGATGTATATAACGGTAATACTTTTGTCTTAACATCACTTTATGGCGATATTTAGGAGTTTTAAATTTCAGACTCCTGTCAATTCTGCAGTTGTTCAGCCACAGGCTCAAGATGGTCCACTTGGTATTGGCAAAAAGCAAGCCTACTTTCCACAGTCTACGGAAACAGCAGCAGAAATTGTCAAAAATAAATCTCTTAAGGTCGCTGCTGTGCCGCCAGTTCTTGTGATGTCCGAAGGACCACATCCCCTATTGGACAATTCATCAAATTCTTCAGGAGGGAAGAGAGGAGGTGATTTTGTGGAGTTATCGAATTCAAAATTGTGCAAATCAGGTGACCTTATGGCGTTCAGATACTCAGCACGACCATCCTACTTCCAGCTTGTAAGCTGCTCATGCATTTGCCCATGCAGTTTATCTAAATCTAATTGAATTGGAGGATTCAGAATCTTAAAAAATGGGAGCTAAATCTATTAAATTTATTGATTTCACCCTTTATATAGTGCGACTGGTAATATTTATCTTATTCCTCATAACCTTTTTGCATATATTATAATACAAATAGCTGAAACCAATCACATAAACCCAGTATGGGAGAAATAGAGTGAAAGGAATAGATAATAGTAAATCACAACCCCGTTTAGGATAGCTTTTTCTAACGATCTTGGGCAGAGAGTGGCATCATAGAGCCTCTCTGATGAAAGATTTGAATTCTGCTACCCCCTTTATCGGTTAGACTTAATCAGCACGGTTGGCCATTCTGCTCATTAGGTGTGCGCCAACTTTCGACATGGCAGATGTGGATGTTGCACGGTTAAGTGTAATATTGTATGAGATATTAACTTAAAATACCACTTATGAAGGAGAAGGAAAAACTTCCTAGACCATTGAATTTTCAAGCTTATGACCTTCCCTTCCATAAGTTGAGCAGGAGACAGAATCAGTGGCAGAATATATACTTAGGGAGAGAAAAAGTAATGGATTATCGGTGAAAAATTTGAAAATACCGGTATTATATGACAGAACAAAATCGATAAATGGTTTAGTCACACGCAGGATGAAGTGAAAGGTGGTAGAAAGTGGGTTAACTCGGTATGCGAATCAAGGTAACAGTTAAACGTAGGTAGGTTACATCAATAACTTAAAGTAACTACCTTTCCAATAACGACAACCAAAGCGGTAGCTCTCTTGAGTATCAAATAGTGACGTCAGTATGATATAAATACATTAATCAGTAATAACTCACTTAAAAAGCATTTTCTAATGCTCACCTTGGGTAGAAAGTGGCATCATGGGGCCTCCTTGTTGAACAATTCGAATTCTGCCACTCCCTATATTATGCGGACTTAACCGGCGCGTCCATGGGTATTGAACCCATTACCTCTGACATTGCAGAAGTGTACACTGACCGCTGCGCCACCGATGCATTACATAAGCATTCTTTTTTAATCAATCTTCATTGTTCAATAAAAGTAAATTTTTATCCATTATCAGGCCCCAATGAACACACAGAAAATTGATGTTATGCCTACAGACGAGTGGTTTGATTTCACACAGCCCCAAGCTCATTTTGAGGGAATAGAAGAACAGAATCAAGGCCAGGTACCCGGGGATTTACAAGTTTCCATGCATGTAGCTCAACCACAAAGTTTGCAACCCCAGCAGCAAACAGTTTTTGGATCGAAAAAGCGCCACCTCTTCACAGTTCATTCGGGAAATAGTTAATCGTGCCCTGATTTTCTGATCCGTTTTACATTGTACTTGGGCAAAATCGGACTTGTTTGTTTAGAAGCGAACTTTTTATGAGACAGATGTTATTCAACTAAAGGCATGCAAATGTAACACTTCATCTTGATGTTTTTTTAAGCCCCGTGATAACCATTGTGAGAAATTAGTTTGAGACCAAAGTGTAGTTGTAGTCGACTTTAATAGAAACAAACCTATTCACTTTTTTGAGAGTTCAGATCGAACAGGCTGAATTTACATTCTTTAGGGGAATGTTTAATGCCATATATTAATATTTTTTTGCATCACAGTAGGGTGGATTTTCTTAAGGTCAAATGTGTTAGTTTAAGACGCGACATACTGGAAAAATATTACCTAAATAAGGGTTGCTGAAACAGCATTTCATCATTATTAATTAGTCAGTAGAACCACGAGTATATTAGACAACTGGGAATTAATGAAAGGGGAAATGAGGAAGCCATAGAGAGGAAGAGGGGTGTCAGTACTAAGTGAGGACATTTTGGATTAGGTTGAATAGGCGAAATAAGATATGATAAAGCGATTGACCGATTTCGCGTTCTCTGATCATTGATGAGTGATTGACGGTTATTTCAGGGGTAGTCGCAGGTCTATGGGTCAGCGGGCGCAGAAATTTACATCAATTTGGTCAAAATGCTTATTTACAACTCCTTTGTAGGATATAATTTGAACTGCACGAAGGATTACATGTAGGAAGGGGAAAGAAAAGTGAAGTTCTAAGAATTCTTTAAGACTGAAGTAATGACTGGCAACCAACACCGTTCTTCTAAAGAATTTCTGTTTAAAATATTTGAAGGCATTACTTTTGGTTATGGTTCAGCCTAGAGAGCTGTAATATGGACAGTTGAAGTAGGTGAACGCTTTTTTTCGAAGAATAAGGTTTATGTCCATTTGCGGTTCAACGGCTAAGTTATATATTATAGAATTACTAATAAAATCATAGGATGGAATTGGAGCTAACTTGATTCAAGAGACCCATAGATTAAATCAAAATATTTTAATGTATCCGTTTATAGCAGAACCAAAAATAACCTTAAAACGGAAGAGTGATCTCTCACTCCAGTATTTTTGATCTGCAACTTTAAATGTTGAACTTCGAATTTAATAAAGTGAATGGAGGGATGAGAGAATCTACACTGCCATTTCACATCTAAAACGCTAATTTATCAGCAGCAGAAAGTATCTAAGCTTTGTGATACAAATAAAGCGGTAGAACTACAGTCAAGCTGAGGGATGCCCCCGAATAAAACTAATGGTCCTCAGGATGCAACGGCGTTTCTCAGATCAAAAGATTTAGAGTTAAATTGCTAACAAGAAATGAGAAAAGCAAGAAGAATTGGTAACCGGAACGGCGGGAAATAACCGTCAGCACAAGATGAGTGAAAACGGGGTTGCAATACAGAGGTTAAACTGGGATACATCAAGTAGAGCTGAATGCCTTGTTTTCCTTGTTTATCTTATAAGCAACCGATAAAAATCAATTGACAGTTAGTACGGTGTAGACATGGACCAACATGCGTATTCAATAGAATGCTAATCATGCTTTTCGGTTATAAGCACAGGTTAATGAATGCCATAACATCATGTACTTATTAGCCTAAATTTGTTACCTTTTCAGGACCCGATTTGCGAAAGTCTACTTGTTGCCATGCTTTTTAACAACCTAATTTCCACCTAATTTAATACTGAAAACTGACCATAAGGCCGAGATTTGAGAGTTTAGATGTATTCATTACTATTAAAAGATAACCAAGTAAGGACACAAAGTACTAAATATGTACAGCAGTATATACAAAAGGATCTTTCCGAAGATCTTCACTTATAAGAATAACGTCTGCGTTGTTTCTCCTCTCTATGGGCATTTCTGCGTTCAGCCGCAAAGCTTGAGAGTTCTGGATTAAAGGCTGAGTTGAAGGGGAGACGTCGTTCATCTACCACTGTGGAAGCTGCTTCAATAGATGCCGCGGTTTCGTTAACCAGAGATGAGAGGCCCATGGATTTACAGAGCACCACAGTAGCCCGTTCACGCTCACCTCTTTCTCGAGCCAATCTTTCGGCTCTAAGGCGCTCCAATCGACGGAGTTTTGGCTCCTTTTCATCTAGTGCTTTCTCATTACCTTTCTCCTCCTCATCATTTCGATTTCGTTTATTCTATAAAAAAAGAAAATGGAATTAAAAAGTATCCACCAGAAACGTATATAAAACAAATGGTGATTTACACATAAGGTGAAAATTGATATTACCTGCACACCTGCCTTTAATTAAACCTTGCAGCTTAGCTCGTTTAAAAAAATACTAACACCTCTGATCTAATAAGCCGTTGTACTCCATTCTACAAGATGTTTTACCAATTGTGAGATGAATGAGCTCTAAACCATGAAAACATTGCATCCGCCAACCCAAGTAGTAGATTAGTCAGCAAATGAAGTCAAAAAAATAACATAGGGATGTATTGCGAGTTCAGAATCTAAGGATAAAGCCACACAACCAAGTATTTCCATATTTTTGAAATAGCGTGACGACGCGAAGGAGCAGGAATCTCAAAGGAACAGTAATTTAGAAAAAAAATTAATTCTCAGGATTATTATTCGTCGAATGCATCTATGGCCGAGAAATAGCATGGGGGTAACCCAGATGAACGACTTGCGTTCCGCACGTATCGACCAGCACGAGATTGCTGAATTACGAACATTCCAATTAATGAATGACCAATACTAAATTTCAAACATGCGACCCCACACACATTGATTGACAAACACAAATTACCAGGTAATCCAATCGTAAAATTCACGATTACTAATATTCAAATTAATAAAATGGAAATAGAAAAAAACACCAATTTGAAGTAGTTTAAGAATCTAGTCACGAGATTAAATTTCGTGCCATCAATTGAATTAATGGGATAAAGGCCGAAAAAGTAATTAGAGTGGAGGAAACGATAAAAATAAAATATATAAATAAAAAGTCACCCCTGGAGTTTTGATATCGTCAGGAAAGAGAGATGAATAAGATGACATAACTTGAGCAACAGCTGCTCGTTCTTTTGATTCTGCGACCTTCTTAGCTTCTCGAATTCGCTCGAATTCCTCCTCTACATGCTTCATCTGTAAGAGAGGATCGGCTCTTTGTTTGCGCATCGCATCCACTTCCACTGACCTATTTAAGAAATAAGGGAATATCAAGCAAAAACCAGCCTTGGCAACGTCTCTTCGGATTTCTTTTCTATCGAAGGACGCTTCGGAACCTCTGACCACCAAGGTGTGACATTCGCCATTCCACCCTCTAATTCACCAAAATACTTCAGAATTCCGAGCTTTTTCTCATGTGCTTCCTTCTCTCGTCTCAATTCTTCTTCAAACTCTTTATTTGATGTGATTAAATTGCGCTATTAGAAAAGGAAAAAATTGACCGGAAAAGTGCAAGACATACGTTTTCTTCCACATCCGCGAAAAGACGAAGAGTATCCTGGGAGGTAATTATGCTTTTGCTTCCAGACTCACCACCTCGTGCCCTTTGTCTGAGATAATCAGCTCTAGCTTCTTGTGTCTGACGAAAATTAAATTATAAAGTGAAAACCCACGGCAATAAGACTTCTAATTTTCTCATCGTTTTTCTTCTTTCTATCACGAGCTTCATCTGCCTCAACACGGGCTGCATTGTCCTTATTTTTAACATGCCACCTGAAAATAAAATTTCAAAATAATAAGATTCACACCTTTTCTTCGGCAGGATATTCATTCTGATGCAGAATCAATTTCAGAAAAGTTGACAGTATAAATATCCCGCTTGCATTTCAACTGATTTAAACAAACAATAGTCGGAAGCTTATTTTAACCTAAAATGATTTTAAAAAATAAGATTTTTTATTAGTTTATATTTTTTTATTTTTAAGCTGAAGAAAGAATTTTCGGACCATTTTGTCAATTAGCGGTTTTTCCGAATTGCGCGTATCCGCCGGATGGCTTCAAGGGCGAAGTTTAGGTTAACGCCTTTTATGGTGAAAATCCGAGATTTTCTCCTAATGGTAATATTATTGTTTATTTGTATGATTTTATTTAGCGTGAGTATAATAATGCTCTGCGCTATGGAGATCTCATGGCTAAACGGACACAGCCACCACCTGATCTTCCTCCTGGCAAAGCGCACAAACTATCCGAAAATTACTACTATGACCGAGACCTTCGACGCTCAGTCGAACCACCATTAGAAGTTTTCAGTAGTGGGCCCAAAAGACTTACTGAGGGCTCTGGGTAAGTTTAATACCGAGCCATAATTTAAATTACAAACTCATCTCGTCAGAGATATTTTTTAAGATTAATTCCATTAAGTTCTTATTATTATATTTTGTGTTACAGTCAAACTGAAAATCTTATTTCTGCCAAGGACTTCACTCCCGGCCTTAAACATAATTGGGATGCTACTTTGAAACGTCCCTAGTTCTCGTGTTAATTACGTGTATTTGTAGCACCATAAAAATTAATAGTTCGTACCAAATAAATATTATCATTAGTCCTTGTTTTGTTTCATTTTTTTCTAATCTGCAATCATTTTCTAATGCGCATTATGGTAATTTGTATGACATAACATGGTTTCAAGGGCAGTAGTCGTTTACTGAATGATTTCAACAGATTATTTCTGATTTTTATGTTTGGTTCACTAAATTTTTGTTAAATTCTCTTTTTAGTTGTTCTTAGATTATCATTGTCTACTATAGTACAGTCTGAGATTCTGAACAGAAGTCTCATTCTATCAACGGAAGACAGTTGAATATCCTGAAGTGTAAAATGAACTTTATTCTTGTAACGTATTTACTTTTGAATGGTAATTTCCGGGATTAACATTAATGCAATGTTGCATTATTTATAGCGTTCCAATTGGCTTCATATTCATTCCTAGATAATTCGGTAAATACCTTTAAATTTTTCTTTGAAATAATCACCATACCTATGTTTGAAACCTACTGATGTGCAATTAAGTAGCAGCAATTTAAGTTAGTCACGTGTCGCAACTCATCGTATGATGGGCAACATCCTATTTTCGTCAGACTCTATTGATTGCAAATTATGTTGCATTGTATACGCTGTTTTATTATCGTATCGACACTGTTTCAGGAAATAAGACCTCATATTTTTTCTTAATATTCCATCAATAAGTGCTTGGTGGTTTAATTAGAAAGCTAGTATACGTTACACTAATCGGATAAACGGATGCATACCTATAAGGTTATAACTTTCCAAAAATGATAAATTTTGTTCTATGAAGTTCCGGATTGTTAGTTCTCCACTGCTCAGCAAAGAGGGACATGTGGTGTCATTTTGTTGCGGCTTGCTCAAGAATGCCTCCGAATAGAAATTAATTCCAACATTGTTGACGACATTCCGGTAAATGACGTTTTAACCACCTGGTTTTTACAAGACCTAAATCATTTGAAAATCAGGTGTCTTCACCATACCGTTATTACTTTATATATTTTCTGTAAAGTCTGCAGATCAGTTAATGAGACAATCTCACATCCACATATCAACGATTAGGCATTTTTACGCTTGTCATGTTAAATCTTTGATTTTAATTTACTTACGACACTTCACTTTTATAAACATTCTCACATCTCATTCCAAATATTCTGATATCGAATTAAGAAATATGTGTCCGATAAAAACCGTTTTAATGCCTGCATACAGAAGTTGATATTAACTGTAGGATAAAAAGTAGACGAAGAATGCGTCTATTGAAAATTTGATTCCTAATTAGTAAACAGTGGAAAAACCAAAGCCCCTCCCCTCCCTATCGATTTCCACTTCTCTCTGCCTGTAATATACCAACGATAGTTTTTTATACACTCGGTATATATTTTGTTCTACTCCCAACTGTTCACGTTCCAGCTTGGAAAGGGCATTTCGGTACTGTTAGCCGTTGATCCTAATCTAGCTCCTTCTGTCTACTAGCTTGTTCCCTATTTGTCAAAATAATGCTGTCATTTCAGAACTGTTAGTATTCAGTCCTGTTTGTCGTTATGCAGCAGCACATGTGAGACAATATTTTTGCATTTTCAACGTTATTCCTGAATGTATTCGCTTAATATCAAATGCTAACTGCATTCGCATTTAAAATACTAGATAATC
Organism: Hymenolepis diminuta; assembly: GCA_900708905.1. NCBI lineage: Eukaryota > Metazoa > Platyhelminthes > Cestoda > Cyclophyllidea > Hymenolepididae > Hymenolepis > Hymenolepis diminuta. The sequence continues at coordinate 485,849 of CAADRB010000020.1, forward strand.
ACTAAAATAAATGGCTATCAAGATATATAAAAGCGACGAAGCAAAAGTTGTGCTCCTGCGTAAAGAGGAAGAAATGTGTAAAATTCGGTGATATCCATTCGAGTAGCAGAACTTCAATATTGTCGCGTATCGCAGCAAGTGGTATAATAAATTTGTGGTCATTATATTCATCGTTACTAATATTAAATAAGTGGTAATTATCAATATGAAAAGGTGAAAATTCTTTGTTCGAACATTGAATTTGTAAGCAAAATAACGAACAATTACATAATAGATTATTAAAACATCCGAAGAATTCCAGCAATCTTTGCTAGTTCAACCAGTTTTAGCTAATATTCACCACTCGTATCCATAGACTTAACATTAAACAGTTCAGCATTCAGCAAAGTTAGGCAACAAATTTACCGACTTTATTTACATAACCCACTTTCCGATATCAATGGGATGAATTTAACATTTCAAATTACACATCTATTCAAAATAATAATACTAGTAGTCGAAATACACACTAATCACAGAACAAACATTGTTAAAAACCGCTGTGTGTAGGACCTTCCCACAGATTGTCCTTGCAACTTAAGGCCATATTCGATAGCTATCCAAGTCTACTTATATTCAATTAAGTACCACAGGCTAAGCAAAGAGATCAACATCCCCCTCCTCCTCCTGTCCATTTTCTTCCTCGAGAACTGATCGATTCTCCTTTGTGTCATCTTGCTCACTCTTCTCAACAGAACTCTCCGTTTTGATAGAAAACAGATCTGCAATATCTGCCGCCTCCTTCTGCAGAGTGTCAACTCGTTCAGCAAGGGTCATTTGTGCAGCTTGGACGATTTCCTGGGCTGCTCGACGTGATAGAAAGGGTGCCAGTGCGGAGACAAGTGCTGAAGGTTCAGCTGAAGCAATCTCCCCAATCGACTTGAAGCCTGCGTCATACAACTGTCGTGCACGAGCCTAAAATAGTAGATGAACGGAGAGCATAAGAATAAAACCTAACGATAAAAAGAGCTATTCCTATGGGCAAAAAACGGTACGCTATTATAGAATTTCGAAGTTAGATTATTGAAATTTATGGAAAGTGCACATTGAGATCAGAAGGGAGCTGAAATGTAGACGCATATGCATTTCATCGTTTTTCCCTTATAATTATCAGTAAAGTGACTCGTATATTTCACTGGTGCCTATGGAACTTGAGACCTCTGAAGTGCAAATTGACTGCTACTCCGCCACCACACAATTAATCTACTTTATATTTTCAAGGCAAATTGAAAATTGAAAAAGTGAGAATCCTCCCAACTTACCTTTTTCACACCGGGCAATTGCATAAGAGGAATGAGCTCCGAGGTGACACAATAAGCCAAACGGGAGGAAAAATCGGGCAAGAGGTGGGCGAAAGCCCACAACTCTGGATCACTGGCATATTCAGCTGCCAGGGCGTGTGCCAGTCCCACGGCCAGACTGGCCGCCGATTGGACAAGCGACTGGAGGGCGCCACGTGAGAGACCATAGCGACTGGCCACTCGCCAGAGGGGTTCACAACGAGGTGGCCAAAGTTCGGAAAGAGCTAGGGCCAAGTAGAGGCGATAGAGGGGCGTCTCATCCTGTTTCTATAAAGTGGAATAAAGAAAATATGAAGTTCAGTTGTGATATTGAGCAACATTAACGGGACGATAGAAAACGAGAAGATAACAGAGATGTTCAGGAATCATTTGGGCAGCTTGCACTCCGATTTATTTTTTTATTACTTTTACCCCACCTTTTACCTTAGCCTAAGTTATACTCAACTAACCTATTCAGCAATGGTTGCTTGCCCGCGCGTCTACTTCTAAAAACGTTATTCATCTTGAAGGAGAGATGAGATATGATTAAAAGTCATCTACCAGTTCCACTAACGTTACGGATGACTGGTTCCAAATCTCCAACTCGCTGATTCCGTTATTTAACAATATGGACAACTGAGATTTTAAATGGGGATGAGTCCTCAACATCGGCATAAATAAAATTTAACTTTGTCTTCTTTTCTCATTCCCCAGTCTGGACAGGTTACTTGAATTAAAACGATAACTATAGACAACATAGGGACTGATTCACTGGGTCTAACATTTATAATAAGAAAACAACATAAAACATTAAACAAATAGCAAATATTAGGTTATATTGATATTAAGAGAGGTTCTAGCTTAGATATCAATGAGAGACAGAAAAAATTAGGAAAGCTGCAACTTTTCTCATTACTATCGGAAAATAGGAAGGAGAAAGAGATGACCAGAGTTAACGTCTGGTAAAATTGAGATCACAAGATCAATGCTCACCGGTGCACATCCAGTGATGTGGTTAATCAGCCACCCTAGTTAATATTGGCCGACTAGTGTTGCAGTAGAATGCAGATTTCTAGCAAGAGCAGCTCCAGTATGCCCTCCCTCCCTTCTACTGAGCTTAGGAAGTTTAGAACGATAAAACTATTAAGGAGAAAAGATGAACAATTAGCAAAGCAAAGCTCAACGTGAAGGTGCCAGATAAACAGTTTAATACTCAGGAATGAGTCTTACATGGAATGGAGTGGTGGAAATATAAAACTACGTTAAACAGTTAAGCAAATTAATATAAAGGTTAAATGTGGCTACTACATATTAACTAAGTGCCATATAGCTAAGAAGCGCTAATAAGCTATTGCAGCTCTGGGCATAGTATTCTTCTATTAAAAATATAAACTATGATAGTTTGCGAAATACGTTAATACGAATATAAGCCTTCGTTTTCGCAAATCCGGCATCCAGCGCTATTTTCCACTCAAAATCAGGTTCTAACTGAACTTAATACCTTCAAATATTTCAAGCCAAGATGTACAATTACGAAGAGGTACCAAACACTACTCCAGGTCAATGGCAGTTATTCAAAATCTAAATCCTCAAATTCCACTAACTGTAACACATTTCCATGTCTGATTTATATCAAATAAGCTAATACCGACATACCTTTCTAATGGGTTGTCCAGCAGCTTTTCTAGCCAAATACGAGTCAGAAAATCCAATAAGGCTGATAATATTAGCTTCTTCGGGAGAAAGCCAGCTGACGCGCTCAAAGAGTATACCCCAGTCCAGGTTGAATGCCATGATTGCTCCAGTTCCATCGGAGAGTTCAGAGGCAATGAAGGCTGAACGAGGCACTACGAGGTAGAGTAAGTGCAGGGGACCTGCTGTATTGATTGCTCGAGCGGCACGACGCAGATCATCGATTAGACCTGCAATGTGATCTGAGTCTAGGCCCCCACGGATTGCAGCGCGACCCAATTGACCGGCCTTGGTAGAAAAATGTTACATGAATTGCAAAACTTCTAATTAACCGCTATGGAGCAACGAAGATAAGGTAGATGCAACCATCCAGTGTAATAAACTTGCGCAGTCATTCTGCTATCAAACTAACTAGAACTAGTTTGTGAAGTATGTGGCTACGAAAATGCTTATGACTACGAAACTTCGATTGTGAAAAATCAGCATCCAGTTCAGTTTGCAACTCAGCTGTCTCCAAAGCAAAATCGCGACCCAAGAAAATCTTAAAGACAGAAGGGAACCTAATTTAGGGATTCCTTAATTTTCATAATCGAAATCTTCTAGATTCATTCCCCTCTCCAGCAAATGAATGTGATGTTAAACACTACACATCTTCCCGTCAGATTCAAACCTTTGATACGAAATTCAACCGAACAACTTTGATTAATCGACTTAATATTAGTGCTAATAGTGACTACCAGCAGTCAGTTTTCAGCAAACTTTAAACGATGCGAAGAATTTTATCTGAGAATAGGAACCATTCAGAAACCCCAAAGACCAATATTCCATCAAATTACTTTGTTTGCAAGTAGCCATTACATGTACCTACAAATTTATTGAACACTTGAGATTCTATCGAGTTATTATATACCAATAACAACTATCAAGTACGTAAGTCAAGCGCAAAGGTAGTTTAAACGCGTAGGGAGGAAGGTTCACCGAAAGAAAACGATTAGCTTGATAACTACTGCCACCAGAATGCAAAACCTCCATTTTTTATCATTTCAATGTCACCAAACCCGCGTATTAAGAAGGTAAAAAATTTGAGGAAACACGCACGTCAGCCAATGGCAGGGTCAACCTGGAAATTTGACAATTAAAACAACAATTCAAGGTCAACAGTTATAAGTTACAGAAAAAATTCGCAAAATACTAAGAAATCTTCACAGTACTCAGCTTATAATCAAAGGCTAAGGGTGGTGGAGATCCATTATAGAGCCGCCTGACTATCATAATTAGGGAATTTATCTATTTGGTAAGCACAACAGTGAAACTGTGTTGGTGAAGGTCATTTTAAACAAATTTAACAAAGACTGTTTGAGCAAACGGAGAATATCTCGGATGTAGAAGTCGACATTCAAGATCTGATAGAAAAGGCCAAAGGAAGAAAATAATTGATCCTAAACATAATGAGTGACGTTTCATACTCAAATTGGATTTTATTTTCAAGTTTCTCCATAGTAACCCCGTAATATTTTAGATAAATATGTACTCTATGTGATGTTGATAAGCATAAGCAGACAGGACCAGTCTTACCTTAAGCTCAATTTTCTCCGGAGGTGTGGACTCGATTTCATGGATCTGCTGATTATTATGAGCCGCAACATTTGCGCCTCGAATAAGTGGCGATTTGGTCAAGGGTAGAGGTGTTACGTTGGAATTCAACAAACTCACCAGTTGGCCACGTAAGAGTTGTTGTAACTGTCTACGAACAGCCTCAGCCACCTCACTCAAGTTCCCATTCCTATTCAACACCTGAACAGCAAAGAAGGTCTGTCCAACACAGCCCAGAAGTTCCTCCAAGCTCTTGGCTATCTGCAGAAAACATAAATAAACAGTATACTAGTGATTTCCAGGGTCATAGCGGAGAGATTAAAGCAGAAAAAGAGTAGGATCGTTTGAGTGTCTCTCTTAGAGATACGAGTGACTTCTGAGCGAGTTAAATTTGCTGCTCTGACAACAAATAAACTCAATAAAAATACCAGGAAAAGTAGGAATGGAGACGTTAACTGAGAGAGAGCTCACTTGAATGTGATATAGATTCCAAAATCCAGAGAGGACATCCCGGTCCAGATATTTTTCAGCAGTAGAAATCCACTTAGGATTGATACCAGGATACCAACATTTGGGATCACTGAATCCAATTCAGATAGAGAGCAAGATAGGGGGAGGCATATGGGGTCCGATAATTAGATTTAGGTGTCAAGGTTTAGATGTAAGTCAATAAAGAATTAAAACACTGCTTGATGGATGATGTATTGGTATTCATAGAATTGAAGATTAAAGTATTGATAAAAGGCTATTATACAAAATCGTTATTGCCATTACCACGCATATGAATACAAAAAATTGTAAAATTTTTAATTGCGGGAAGCACCTGAAATCAGTTAATAGAAAGTCCAATAAATGACAAAGAGAAGGGAGTCAAAAAGATACCGAGAGCAACGCCAAGGTATCAAAGATTCTTACTTCATTTGATTATTGAGCTCGAACTGTACAATATTTACTAAAAGGGTAGCACACGTCCCAAAATTCAAATTCGTCCCCTGGACTGCAGCAAATAATTATCTACCATATTCAGTGCTCATTGATAAGTTTTTTTAGTCAATAAGGGCCGGTCTTGCCACTTCATTTCGTCTTTTCTTCCAATGGTTAAAAAGACAGAATATATGGGTAATTCTTCAGCTTACAGTTGTAACAGCAGAGGAGGAAGAACATTTTAATTACAAACTCGTTAATAACTCTCACTTAACCGATACATGCACACAAAGTTGACCGAAGCAACTACACATTTACACGTCTGACAAAAGCAGTGAACTACGATAAGAAGTCTATTTATAAGACAGTTGGATAACTGAAATTTCATAAAAATAAAGATTGATTAAGGGCTCTCATGAAATCAGATCACCCAGACTTTTAATTCGAAGAGAAAGACACACTGAATACTAAACTCTTCTCAAATCTATTTGAACTTTCATTTGATCCCAAATACTCAATGAAAACAGTTTAATAACTTACTCCAAGTCCAAGAAAAGAGAGCATCAGTTGTCGAAGGCCTTTGCTACCGTCATATAGTAAACTACTTGAGCAAACACCACCGTAAACATTGTCAACAGAACTTTCGCTGCTTGTAGTTGAATTGATGAGTTGAGCAAAGGCATCGCGATCATTGGGTTGGAGAATGGTTATGCTTTCACCAAAACTATCCAGGCCTGCTCTACCGGCTCGGCCCACCATCTGTTTGTACTGACTCCAGCTCAAGAATGAGGAGCCAACATAGGGCTTACGGATAATCACTCTAAATGAAAAGAAAACGAAAATAGTAATAGAGAACAATGTAAGGCGGCTGTCTCTCACTATCTCATACGGACAGGACTCGAAGTAACTCCTTGACTATTCAAAGTTCTAAATTGGACATTTTGGGATTGGTAATTAAGATGCTACATCAAGTCTTCAGTTATTACTTGAATACTATAAATGTTGTGCAGATATCAAATCTTACAAAAGTTTAGTTAACAACCATACGGCAGAATATAATCTTCGTAGCTTCATAAGTTATTGTCACCACTAACCCATCTCTCGAGAGAAATTCTGAGATACATATGCACTTTTGGAAAAAGGTAGCAATAAACCTTCCACTTAAAAGAAAATACCGATATATTTCGAATTTCAGCCGATTGATGAATTGGATTAAAATTATAAATTTGCTTATCTAACACCATTTAAGAATTAAATATGACGTAATGGGCACATTCAGAAGTCAGTCGTTCGAAATTCATCAGTCCACATCCAGTGGTTGACTTAGCCGACAGTAATGTGTTAAACAAGTTAAGAGAAGGGTAGAAAAATGTCAGTGACTTAGCTAGGCCTCAGGATACGCCTATCCTACCTAAGATGAGTGTTGGAAAATGCGTCAATTTAACCGGCCAGTGAAGCATTTAAAACACTCAGAAAATAAAGAAATGCTATTAGCAAAGTTCCTACTAACAAGATGACAAATTATTACTAGACTTCACTGGATTCTCCAAAGAGCTGAACTTTATCACTCAATTTTATAAACCTATGAAGATTCAGTATTTCAGTGTAATTTTTGTTTATAATCTTCAAAGAAAACACCTTTAAAACCGTGCGAGCCCAAACATTCCACGTCGAGAAGAACCAATTACTATTTGATTTCAGTAGGAATTTTAAATATTCGGGGTTAAATCTTTCTCCATTAAATTTAGTGTTGTACGCCTCCGTCCTCTTCAAACTAATTTTCATATCGAATAAATTTAATAGTAATAATTAAGAAGAGGATTCAAACACCTACCGTCTAGCAGGTAAATTAACACCTGCAGCAAGAGTAGATGTACAGCAAATAACTCGCAAGGTATCACCTTCAAGAAAAGCCTCCTCCAGCGCCCTTCTCTCCTCCTGAGTCAACCCCGAGTGATGATAGGCAACTCCACGTGGAATAGTCGCTTCCAAAATGGGACAACAGGCTTGCAAAGCTTCTGGGTTCGGTTCCCGTTGAGCATCCAAACGCAAGTTGATCAAGAGTTGTTGCCGCCGTCTATGCACCTCCTCACTAATTGTATTATCTACCTGCATTGGCAAGAGATCAGCTAGCAATCGTGCAGTATTTTCACAGTGAGCTTTAGTGGGACAGAAAACTAGACAGGAGGGAGATCGAGTTGTTCCGTTTGTCGAGGAGATTAGAACTTCGGCAACAAGACCGACGAGATGATCAGGATCTCGTTTCTTCACTGCATCTGGATACTACAGAGGAAATAATGGACTCAGGTCCATGAATATAAACTAACCATATTATTAAGCTAAGGATTCTATTATCGGAAATAAGATACAGAGAGATAAATCTATAGCATTATTTGAAAAAAAACGTTACCTTAAACAGAAAGCATTGTCGAATCAGAGAAAATTCGCATCCCACTATTCATCTATTGAGCAATGCGGTTGATCATTTCAATCTCTAAATGTGCATTGATGAATCTTAATCTCCTGATCTCTGACTAAGCTTATATGAAAGTCACCGCTACACTGTCTCTAAACTCAACTGTTAATATTGCACTTATTAAAAAGGGTGAAATTTGAAGAGCAAAATTTATCTTAAGCTCGAGTTTAACTCAGATCAACTCAATCTAAGACGTTCTCAAATAAATGCTTACCCACAAAAACTAAGTCTCTTGTGTATCTGTCGTGCAGTGGCAAATGTGGTTATATGTGAAGTCAGAGGTCATGGGTTCGATGTCCGTTAGTACACACCAGTGAGCGGGATGGCCAACCCAACTGGTTAACTTTTACTGATAAATACGAGCGTCAGAATTCGATTTCCTCACTGAAATGGCTCTATGATGCAAACTCTGTACCCAAGATGAGTGTTGTAAAGGGCTTTTCTGAATGAACTTTGAAGATTAACATAAATTTAATGATAGCCACACAATCCGTATTCCTTGTACGAAATTTAGCAGATCATAATGGAATTTTTGTTACCTATCCAACCTAATAGCATAATTTCTTTACTCACAGAGATTGTCCCTTGTAAAAAAATTTCAAATTTATGAATCCCCAGCCCACTTTTCAACACAAACCTTGGAAGGGGAACAGTAACCTGAAGTCTCGATGTGAAAATCACAATATGACGTCCCACAACTAGTCAGTTGTAACAAGTACCACTGGCCATGATGAGTATCGAACCGATGGCCTCAGAGCTAGCAGATATACGCACTGACCGTTATATCGCCGACAAAAATAAATTTTCCGTACTAAACCCGATCAGTCTCTCCCTTTTGTTTTGTATACAGGAGTTTAGCGGTGATTATCAGCTGAGTACCTTAAATATATTAACTTGCAATAAGAATGGTTAATAGTGGAGTGATACCTTAAAAACTATTTACCAGTAGAAGTTCTCGGTAATAATAACAGGTACTGATAATTACCTGAAAATTAATTACTCTCTCGTGTTCAAGACGTTCAGATAGGCAGTATGAGTTCTTGTGAGAGCTGGGAAGAATCTTATATAGATTATCACCAACTTTGGCATACTCAACAAGATCAACCGGTCGAAAGTCATTTGTGTAAAGCTTGGCATTGAGAAAATCTGTCAGTTCAGAGAGATTCGAAAGCGTTGCACTCATACCAATAATTCGCGTCTTGGCTAAATGCCTAAATTCATCCAAATCAATTATATCAACTTACAGGAAACTATTTTCAATTTTGTTAGAATGAGTTCTAACGCTGCTCCACGTGAGCCGCCTTCACCCAACATGTGCAACTCATCAACAATAACCAAACCGAGTTCCCCCAATCTGCCAACATCTATAAGACTGTTGACAATACTCTGGGCCTTTTCAATAGTGGCGATGTAAACGGAAGACTTCTTTAGCCTTTTAATGGGTGGAATTCGACCTTTACTGCTGGCATATTCTTCCACAAGAAAATTCAAATCCAAGCCCAGGGGATTGAGACTTCGTACTTTCTCTTGAACAATTGAAACAAAGGGGAGAATGAAAAGAACATTTTTGCGATTCACTAGAACTTCTGCGAGCAACATGATCTCTGCAACTAGAGTTTTCCCACCGCTTGTTGGCAAACTGTAAATAAGGTTTGCTCGGTCTGAAGTTGCAGCTAAGGTAAGGCATTCCATCTGCCAGTCTAGGAATAAAAAAGGTGGTGAAACTGCTGGTTACCATAGAGATCGCTTATGCCGCGGTGTTGGTGAAGAAGTTCCTTGACACGGTAAGGTAATCCAACTAAAGAAAGCCAATTAGTTGAATCCCGATGATTGAGTTGACTGGCGAGTTTGATTTGAGATTTGGTGGAAGGAGAAGAGTGAGCTAGAATTGAACGACGAAACGAAGTATCCAGAGCAGAATTCATGTGAAGTTGGAGCAAAATACGCTCTCGAAAAGACATTGACTCTGTATGTTCTGAGGAATTTACAACGCGGCTATCTGATATATGAACATTATGATGGCGTTGGGGTGTAGAACGCTTTGGAGATGGGTGACCCGATGCAAGTGCTGTTAAATCAAGGTTCTCCAACCAAGAATCCCCCGATTCATCGAATCTTGGCAATTGAGTATTCTGAAAATGGACATTTGCTTTAAAAAATACACTGTATTACCTTAGTATTTGACATTCGCCAAAACCTATGATTTTATGGTCTTATAATTACAATGTAAAAAAGAAAAGAAAAAAGGTCTAAGCGCGTTAAAAGTGGAGCGGCGAACACCGATTCGTCTTATCGAAAAATTGAAACCCATATTAAGATTGTGATTGGAGAAAATTTTTTAACAACGAAACTAGTCTATCACTATGAATAATTATGCATTAAAATTGCAATTACGTTTTTAGTATTTTCGGGACAGAAGAAGTGTGGTTATATCAAAGAGAGTTTAATACCGACGTCTTAAAAATGTCATATATTATTCTCAAAAACTTTATTTTAATCAACTCTGTTAGTGTGCATATATGATGCTTACTGCAAGAACATGAGATTTTAAGGTATTTGTGAAGTTATGTAATGTCCAATATCTGGTGATTGTATTATATTAACTTCAAACTGATATCATTTCGCAGGAGTTCTTGATAATTATGAAGGTATGAATTTTGTATTGAATAATGTACCTGATTCTATTATTTGAATCGACTTGAATTCAGCATCAGACATTTAGTTAGTTCAATACATCTCGAAGGGAATTCTTTTACACATAGGTCATGATGTCCAGCTTTTAAAATTGATGGAAATACACATATTTTAACCAGGTAATGGAAGTTATAGTCACTTCTTATTTCTGAATTTGTTTGAGTTCATTAACACCAGTTTATCCTGACTTATCTTGTATTATTCATGGTAAAATATAATCGTTTATAGTAAAAGGCCAATATGAAACCTGAATTTTATCTTTGCCAAGCATTTGCTCCCCCTTAATGTGTATAATATTGAATTTTCTTATCTCTTCTCATTTTAAGGATTTTATAATAATTAAGCACTCTTATTGAATTTCATCCCGAATTTTTTACATTTACGTAGGTTTTGAGGCTGATTTCAAATAAAGTTGTTTGGTATTATCAAATCTCAGGTTATGACTTAGATCTGTCATTGCTTTTATTATCCATTTATATTGTATATCAACTATCTAATTTGGTTAAGGTCGATGTTGAAATTTTACGAGCGGTATTTAGAATTCACCTTGAGCGAAGTAGTAAGTAGGAAAAAAGTTCCAGAATTGTTGCAGAATGCTATGATACTCCAAAGTGGTAATGATAGAAGGAGAATAGACGTCTGGCAACATTTTTATCAGGAACTAGCAACGATGGTGGACAGACTGATAAACAAAGAGCCAGAGATTTGGTTGTTTGAACACAAAGAGGATCAAATCGGGGGAAGGAGGGTGGAAGAGCGGGGTGGAGTGACGTGATCTTAGGAGACCCCACAGGGGACTGTAAACAATCTAGTTCGGAAAGATTAGTTACGTACTTGACAAATCTAACTCAGTAAGTTGACAGCAATGGGTATACTATCAAGAGCACTTATTCAGCAGTCTCAAGGCAATAAAATTTGTAAAAATTATGCCTTATTAATATTCAGCGAGTAATTAAAATATTTCAATACTTTGCAAGATAGTAGGTAATAAATTATTAGTAATTTCAATTCATACCGCAGTATTCTTTTAAATTACTTGCATCAGAGGCGCATACTCCAAGCTAGTATTTGCTAATAGGAAAAATGCATTTTAGAAGTTTTATCTTATCTGCCACCATTTTGTGTTCTTCCCCCTTATTAACAACGTGTTTTACGAAAGAAGATAAACACATATCGAACGATGAGAAATCCACTATATGGAACGAATCTTCCCCAGTTAAAGGTATTCAATTTGAGTAAAATAACATAATACTGTAAATAATTACGTCTATGAGTTTTTATTTTACGTTTTAATTAGATTCACCATCTGATTGGTCTAAAGATATAGATGGATCAGAGCGAAATGATAAATTTGTAACTCGGTGTCGTCTTCGGCCCATCAATTATTGGAATTATACCGAGGGTCAAGCGAAAATTGTCCTAGGTTACCAGTTTGAGTCCGCTATTGGGGTGGGACAACATTATCTGTCCACCTCCCATGATGTCTTTGGTAGTGATGAAGAGATTCCTATACATCGTCACAAAAAGCGGCTTTTCTCATTTTTCAATCCATTTTTCCTCAGTTCACCTGAATCCCAAGGTCAAGGCAGTGGTAACTACGTTCTTGTAAACAGAAAAAGGAAGCCAGAAAAAAGCACGTTGTCCGTTGTTACACGTGAACGTCTTGTCGTGGACAGCCGCTGTAGTCTTGTCTTCATCTACGCACGATGGTATATATTATTTGTATCTATATTCAGTCATTTAAAATTCACTTTGTGTTGAATACTTTTAGCTGGTCAGATAATACTAAAAAGTCGTCCTTGAGGGGTGTGTTTCCTCCGGCTATGGGAAAAGCATCTCTGACTAGAATGGATATCGGGTATCGAACACGCATTCATGTACACACGTTGACTAGTCTGAATTTGATTACTCGTTATCTGGTTTTGGATGTCATTATTTCTGCACTCATCCCAGCACACACAGTTATTAGAACGATTGGTCTTCCCGGGTCTAAAGAGTGATGGATTTCTCAATCAGGTTTCAGGATCAGCGTTAAGAATTATTTCCATAAATTTCCTGTGTTTGGGTTTCTTTTCAACCTGTTCTTTAATTAGGAATAATGTGTGTGGCCAATTGATATTTTGAAATAGATTCGATAGCATTTTATTATTGTCTTATGGTATCTCTTCTTCGTAGTTTGTTGCTTATTTGTTGTATATGCTCAATCTTTTTTGAATACCAATTTACTCATGACAAGTTTCTGATTTCCTCTCTCGTATTTTCCTCCTTTATTCTTAACATTTATAAGCCAATAAGGCTTTAAATTTCACTAATTAACGTGCTCTTTTATTTGTTAACCATAACTAGTTTCATCTACCTGGTCTTGGCTTATCGTCCTGTTTCCTTGGCCTGTGAAGGAAAAAAACATGAATTGTTGTGGTAAAGCATCGTCATGATTATTCTGTCAGTCTGTAAGCACTACTCAGTGATCCAGGGAACGGACCATACAATTTTATTTTGGAATGTAAAGTAATGAACTAACCATTAAGAAAATATGTACAATCCGATCCCACAAAACAATTGAGGTAAGACTGTTGATACCTTGACTTTACCCTCAACAGCTTCTAAGATTCCCTCCTCTATATTTATTATTGACCTGTTCCGTTGCTTTCACACGATGGGAAATTGTAAAATTTGTTCGTTTTGCAGTGAGTTAAAATAAAATATTAATTATCTATGGCAAACATTGTAATCTTCTTGCCATTTTTAAAGAATATGGTGTGATTGTGATTAATCGAATTTATGATGTAGGTTAGTGCAATCGGATAAACAAATACGGTTCAATTCAAATTGTAAAAAAACTGTATTTGTTTCATCTTTATCTTTATTAGATGTTTGCTAACGTTACCCACCAGTTTACTTCAGATTCGAGTGAGTAGGGTACTCCTCAAAGTCTCTTAGGTAATTTTTGGTGGCAACGTAAGATCGCGTTCTAATAAATGTTGTCGTAACTTTTCCCTCGCCTCTGAATATATTTATCATTTCAGAGTGGGATGATTGAAGTCACAGAAGTTCATTATAATTCTCTCTCCGTGTTCAGTGTAAAATTTTACACTTTGCTTGCCATGGGTAATAATAATTTATTAATCAATACAGGTGTCCTTTTTCAATGGCCGCAGCTCCCTACATCAATGCTCTAGCTCGAGCTTTTCCTCAACTGCCAGTAATCGCCATAGATGTGGATGAATATCTACGCTATCGGTGGTCACTACGCGTTTTCTATGTACCAAAGTTGAAAATCTTTGTTGGAGACAACGTCTATCGAGAATTCAATGGCACGGACACCGAGTTAGATGAAATAGTCGACTTTGTCTGGCGTCATTTGCGTATGTTCATATTGGGGTTTAATTTTCTTTTGCAAGTGTGACTTCTTAAAGATGACTTTTTTGTTCAGGTATTATGCCGCAGGGGCCAGTAGAACTCCGTAGATCGGATTTCCTGGGTCCTATTCCTAATCAAATTCTGATTCGACAAACAGATGTGAGGTTCTTACCCTTTGTATGGACCATCTTCCTTCTCAGTGTCCTCTACTTTGTGACCTCTTGCTTGGACTTGCGAAGGGTGCGTCAACACCTGTCATCTCTGCTCAAATGTCCGGGCCACCTTCTAGATCGTCGAGATTATCGATCGGAGAGGAGAAATGCGGCTGCTTATGCCGCTCTTCCATCTCTTCCTCCCCCTCCTTCTTCTGCTTCCCAAACTCAATCTTCAGTTTCAACGTCTACTTCGACTGAACCCCATCCGACTGCAGATTAATTATCAGATTTACTTTTTTTCTTTATAATTATGTTATTTTCAAATATGGTAAACTGTATATGATCAACTGAACTTTTACCTATAAGATGTAGAGGGTCACCAGTTTGTAGCGGTAGATGGCTAACGGTAAATGAAAGAAAAAGAACACCAAGGATTGCGTTGACCAGGTTGTATTGAACAAAGCTCAGTACAGAGTCTCACGGGAAAATAGGGAATTGGAGGAGAAGGATTGAGCAACGGGAGATGCGTCTGACGAGCTAGGGTTCCCTCAGGTGTGTGTGTGTCTAATGGAAGGCTGTTTATAACCGACACTTCGGGTGAGGACACGCATAAGGATACGGTTGTATGCGCGCTTTAATTGGTCGGGGCGATTGTAGGAAAAGGAAGGGCAGGTGCAGACAGGACTGGTTAGTAGCGGGGTTGATTAAGCGGTGTCTGCTACTATCGTCTGAGGTATGTTTACCTTTTTCGGGTCGATGAGACATAGGTTAGCTGAAGACACACGGTGTTTGTTTATGGAGTGCTTGAGTTGCAGGAATGGTTAAAGGTTTACAGAGATTACTTATGAGGACAAGATAATCAAAT
>CAADRB010000020.1:501106-528048 GCA_900708905.1 Hymenolepis diminuta
GTGTGTGTCTAATGGAAGGCTGTTTATAACCGACACTTCGGGTGAGGACACGCATAAGGATACGGTTGTATGCGCGCTTTAATTGGTCGGGGCGATTGTAGGAAAAGGAAGGGCAGGTGCAGACAGGACTGGTTAGTAGCGGGGTTGATTAAGCGGTGTCTGCTACTATCGTCTGAGGTATGTTTACCTTTTTCGGGTCGATGAGACATAGGTTAGCTGAAGACACACGGTGTTTGTTTATGGAGTGCTTGAGTTGCAGGAATGGTTAAAGGTTTACAGAGATTACTTATGAGGACAAGATAATCAAATTTGGTGATGATTAGAAATGGTGTAAGATAAAATATTTCGGAGAAGAGGGATTCACCCTTCAAAGGAAAGGTGGGGTGTGAAAGGAAATGTGAATTGGTCGTGAGTTCGAGCCCCACCGGTGGGGTAATTGTGGTGCATTGATCAACGTGCTCGTTACGAGATCGATCTGTATCCGGTGATCTGGATGGTAAACAAGAGGGATGTTAGAATATGAGTTTCTCGTAAGATCGGCTCCTGAAGACCTCCCCTTGCCCAAGTTAAGTGCTGTAAACACCTGGTTAATAAATAAAAAATTGAACATTTTTGGCTAATGTCGCCCGAGCATTTATATTTACAAAAGATAATTTGAATTTAGTTGTCCTATCAGACTATTTGCAACGTTGAGAAAGGGTCTTAGGAACACTCTTCTTTTTCCAATTAATCGGTTATCGAGAGGTTGGCACACGATATTTATACAAATGTGCGCCAGTGGTTAAAGTGGTGGTCTGCAAAGCAGGTAATGGATTCGATACCCACTGGTGCATATCCAGTAAGTGAAATGGCCAATCGCACTGGTTAAGTCTGGATAACAGAGGTAAAAAAATTGAGTTTCTTACATAAGAGGCTTTTCAGTTCAAGATTAATGTTGAAAAGTGCATTTCTAAATAGACTAGGGGGTTTATACAATTAACGGAAGGTGAAGCATATGAAGATAAGAAAAAATTAGCTCAGAATAATCATGATATTTTAAATTTTGGGAAGTGATAAAAGGAAATAAGCTGAGTATTGGTACTATAAGCGAACAAGAAGTCAGGTGATCCAGTTTAAGCAACGGTAAAATGATTATTTTAGAGGAGAAAAACACTTAGATGCACTCGTCTTCAATAAAACAAGACAGTGAATAAAGTTAATTTCCAGATTTCCCACGCTTCATTAGGACTCTACAACGCCTCTCAACTTTACGATGTGTCTATATATAACAACCGTGGTCCATATGGATGATTTGTATTTTCCATCAGGCTTTCAATATGCATATTTCTAACAGAAGGATTCATGATCAATGATCCAGAAAGACTGGTCACTGCAACACTTCTAATAACTATTCACCTCAAGATGTTGTTTAATGGACTGACCCTGAGTAGTATGACATGTGAGTGTTGGCACAAGGTTCTTACCCCAACCTCTTGTTTTCCCCCCTTTTCGTATGTGAGATTACGTTGAAATTGTGAATGTGGAGGTCTTACAGTTATCGCTTAAACTACTTGAGCTGAATCCTTAGTGGCTTTGATAAATTCAGATGATATCGCATATAATTACTTCTTTCAATTTATTAAATATTACATTGGAAGCTATGTACTCCATGTTCGAAATGCTATCTTCAATTGAGACTGACTAAGCAAATCAATTTAATTAAATCGTAATATTAATCAGTTGTTATTGTTGTCACTTCATTATGATGTACTCTTGTACAGGTTGTCAGTTACTCGCAATTCCAACCCAACCCATAATTCGTTAACTAAAAGCTGTTCGTAAGGGTTTTTACGACAGTTCTGGTGAATATACTTAATTCATCAGCACTTTATTGCGATTTCAATAATATGAATGTTGATGCGAATGACATGTTCAAATTCAACAGTCACTACTTTATATTCCGAGATAAAAATGTGAACAGATGAGACAGAGCATAGGAACTTCGATATGGCAAAAAGAAATCAGACTATGTAGTTAGGTTTTAACATTAAATTCTCTAAGAGTAAAAATCGATAGAATGAAGGAAAGAGCGAAATAGAGACCAATAGACATCATAAGTCGCAATAATAAAAAAATTTTCGATCCTAGTTGATTGCAAAAAATTAATCAGGTTCAACAAGTAGGGTGGACAGGAAAATTAATCCAGAAAATTCGAAATATTTAAACAAATCAACAATTGAAATGTATTCGCCTACTGGAGAATATAAAATAATTTATATAAAAACATATCTATCACAGATATCTACCTGCTAACTATTTAATTTAAATAATATGCATATGAATATGAATTTTGCTTTTCTTAAGGCTATTGGATAATTACCTAAAATTTGCGTCTGATAATACTATTCTAAGAAATAATAAATAAAGCATATTGATGAAAAGTTTGGATTTTATCTTTACATTTCTGGGGCATATTATTGCAACGATTCAAGCTCTTCCAACATGTTATCGCTCAGTTGATCTTTTATGATTAAACGTATAAGAAAAAATATACCTCTGAATATTCATGCTCATGCATAAAAGAGAGCAAAATTCTAATGCATCTTCATGAATAAATCATTTTCCTCATATGTGCAAAGTACATTCATTGTTTTCAAATACCACTATTTTGAATAAATGACGTGTTGACTAATTTGTTTTTGGCAATAAAATATTTAAAAATATTGATTTTTGTTTAAAATAAAATCTTTGATACATGAGATGGCGCATAAAATTTGTCGGGATTCAATAATAATAGTAATTGTTTAACGGGGAGCTTCGTTTAAATATATACCAAATAAGAATCAGTTTTTGACTGCTTGCAATGTCTGATTTCGTACTTGACACGATGCTTGAGGGGGAGAACGACGAATCATTTGATGAATCCTTGAAGGAGGATGTAGAGTTGGAACGCATTAAGGATAGGTTGAAAGAGGTAGAGGAGGATGCCGGCAAACTTCACAACATAACTACTCCTGAAAAGTCAAATGGTATTTTGCATTTTTGAACCTTTGACCTGTTGATTCAGATCGTTCAATGACCGAGGAGGACAAAGCCGAAGTGGATTTGCGTTCAATCTACGTTGGAAATGTCGATTACGCTTCTACGGCTGACGAATTAGAGGCTCATTTTCGTTGCTGCGGTGCTATAAATCGTGTCACAATTCAGTGTGATAGGTATACTGGTCAGCCTAAAGGATTTGCTTACATCGAGTTCGAAAGTGCAGATGCTATTGAAGCTGCAGTTGCTCTTGATGACTCAACTTTTAGAGGACGCCCAATTAAGGTGATGCCAAAACGAACCAACATCCCTGGGATATCTACTACTTCGCGCGGTTTCAGAAGACTCCGGCGTAGATTTAATCCTTACGGAATTAGATATGGGTACGCTATGGCCAGGCCAAGAATTTCACGGTTCAGGTGAGCATGGTATTTCTTTACGTATGTTCTATTTTAATTGACGCTCTAAAGTTGTTGCATTTTTGAAATTCTTACAGACGTCGTCGGGCCTATTTCGGCGCTCCATACTAACCCCGTGAAGTTGCGATCCCATCCTCCATGGTTTTACAATCTGTATCCCCCCCTAGCCCCCAAATCAAACTTGTTTATTCATGTCTCCATGTTTAAGATACCGCTTGCAAAATATTGTAAAGCATTTTGATGTTTATAGTCCGCTTGGGTGAAATTGTATTATATATCTATTTCAATTTTTCTAAAACATGGTCTTTTTTAGAAAACCACGATTCTTTTTTATTCTTTCTAATCTATTTCTTTTTGCTATAAGCTCACAAGCAAGTGTGAGTTTACAAAAGTTTTTTGTGTTAGTGATGGAAAAGGCACAGCTCTAAAGAAATAACATTGGGTGTCAGATGACCTAAAGGTCAGTTGATGGGTTCATATTTTGAGGACTCGAGCAAACTAGAATGTCGTCGCCGGTTGCGGTTACGCAGTTCGCGGCAGCTGCTTGTTTGCGAGCTTCCAGTCGGCGCTTCTTGGCTTGCCGGTGTTGGATCTGTCGAATTATCGCAGGGCACATTACCAAGCCGGCGAGAAAGATGCCGGCGCCACCGATCGTAAAAGCTACGGTATAAGATTCTGTCGCATCTATTATGTAACCTGAAATGTATGAAATAAGTGCTGCTAATTTGATTTAGGTAGTGCAGTTTAGTTTCAACTTACTATCTAATCGCTAAGAAAAAAGTGGCCATATCAACATCGGTGGATCATATACTGAATAAGAAATGAAGGAAAATTTCGAACATTTCCGTTTTATAGTTATGAACCTTTAGAAAAATTTCCTTAATTTAACCAACGAGGAATTGCTAATCTATTTTCCAGTTTATTTAATTAGGATAGATAAGATTTAAAATTCCGAGTTTCAGCAATTAGTATGCGATTAGGAGGATCGTAAATTAATTTATTTAACCTGCCCTCTCTCTTATTTAAGATTATGTAGCAATATCATGGGAAACGTACGTTTGGCTTTTACCAGTGCAGCTTAATAAAAAGTCTTGGAAAATATGCATATTATTTTAGAAAAGCTACGTATTACTATAATCCGCAACAAGCCAAATAGATTTGGCATTTCTTATTGAAAGCTAACATTAAATCCGAAAAATGATAAAGTGGAGAGGATCGAAAAGACTGAGAGTAAAAGCAAGGTATCAGGGTCCTGCTTCATTTGATTTCGGAGTCGCGTAGCAGATATTTACTAATTGGGTAGTTTACTTTACAAAATTCGAGTTTTAAGATTGGTCACTAGGATTACTGAGCCAAATATTGTTAACGACATCCAGTGTCTATTGACCGTTTGTTTAATTAGCCAGTCTTGCCAATTCAGTTCACTTTTTTCTTTCAGAGTGAGAACACAGGATGATCTTACACGATAGTAAGCAGCTTGCATTAGCTTAATGTAGAAGAGTTGGAATAGCTAGAACTTTAACAGAGCTAAATAAACGGGGTTTGTTCAAAGTGAACGACAATAACAACAACCCTAAGGGTTCATTTCAATATCAAATCGTGCTAAAGATAGTATTTAGTCAAGAAGATATTTGCGTTCTCCTAAAGTTCAATTTGCCACGACTCAGGTCTTAATTTCTATAAAGCTCGAAATGATTGATAATTTTATTCTAATACAGTTTAACTCAAAGCTTCTCAAATAGAAAGTTTGGATCTTTCAAAGACAAAAAAACTTTGAATATATGCAGCGTTGAATTCACGATATTTTAATTTACAAAATTCTTGAACACTGTTACCGAACACTTTCCGATACAGATTACAATTAATTTAAACATTTTTCATCTAATACACAACAATGCGTATTTTTGCAAAGATACATCTACAGTTCTTATTGTGCTTTCTTCTATCTCTGCCTTGGGTGACTAAAATTGCAAAATCCTAGTAATAATAACTGTCACTCGAACAGTGGTGAACTCTGTTAGCTTAAAATAACATTATATCAGATGCAGAGCGATTAGGAAAAGATACTGACTATGAAACCACTTCCGTTTACCGTCAAATATAGGCTTTCTTATGACCCTTTTATGTTTAAGGCTACTCCGTGAAGTACAAAATTGAGAGAAATAGGTGCAGTCGAAAAGAATTTCTACGAATGTGACTTTCAGAGCCGAGAAAGAGATCAAACCAAGGAGTATGAGCACCAAATTTACGAAATTACGTGAAATTTCATAGGCCTCTCCCTTAAGGTTACTAAGGTTCGAACCTGTGTATATTTTTGTCTAATTCGTTTCAATGATACGATTTTTAAATGCACAGAAATATTAAATACTACTGTGTTCAGCCGACGCGAGTTCGAGTTCATACTCAAATTATTACAATAATTTGTTGATAAGTATTTCTCAATTTCCACAGATGGCATTTCAAATGATATTTCATATTGCCATATTATGAATATACAGAACTCATATGGCAATGTTTGTTACCATTAGTGGGCAAACATCAAATGTAAAAACCTAACTTATTTCATTTATCTCTGAAAACACAGTTTGATTGGAATCAATATTTGGGATGATGAATCAGTTTGGCTAAATGTTGATCTACCAAAAAGTTGAGTTGTATGTATGTAAACTTCTTTTTTGTAAATAAATGGTGAAGGATCCAGAAACTTCACATCTGCAATTAAATAACTCGTATTTCGAAAAGTCGTTAGAAATTTGATGGCCACTGCATTGTTACGTTTGAAATGAGGAAAATGTGTTCTATTGAATAGAAATTTTAGTGAAATTATCAGTCGCGTTTTCTCTGAACCTTCGTAACGTAATATTTTAAAAATTTTTCTCATATTCGGCTTCAAAACTTGTGAAACTCGACTAGTGTGATCTTATTTTAAGCCAAATTGACTGGCTTTTATTTACCAACTTCGCGAAAATTTTGTGAGGCAAAGATAAGTTGTTCAGACAAACAGTTGTCCAAGCAAGCATATCAAAACATCAGATAAATTGGCTGAAGTGACACTCATCATGTTTGCTGCGATTATATAACTTAATTGGCTTTTCGTACCCAATCTTAAATTTAAGAAAAATGCCCAAAACCATAGCCCAGGAATAAACCTATTCAATTATTCTTTCGTCTGATAACTTGGAGGATGACAATTAAGAGGATCTGAGTTAGGGGTTTAGTCACTCTAGGCTTAAAAATTAGTAGTCTAATGCTATGGACATCCCATTTAGTAGCAAAAGGCGCAACTAGTATCATTCAGCAAAATCAATAACCTTGAATGACCCTGCGAACGCAATAAAGCAACTAAATGTAAATCATTAGGAACGTATGAAAGCAAAAAATACCGCTCCTATGTTGTTAATGGCGTCCTGATATCTACAAAAACTTACCAATAACAGGGGGCCCGAAAATAGATGCAAAACCTTGGCAGAAGAGACATAGACCCAGGCCATTTACAAGTCGGCTCAAGCCCAGGAATTCGATCACAATGATGGTGCAGAGGGAGTCGTTGGCAGCCATGGTGAATCCGAAGATCACTATAAAAACACATAATAAAGGTAATCTCAAAATGCAAATTAGAATATTCTAGTTATTAATTGTTAGCTTTGTCTTTGGACATCAGGAAATATAGACGTAACGAGATGGCATACATAACTCCCAAGCGCATTTAGGAAAACTTCTAACATTCACCTTGGGTAGAAGGGAGAAATCATAGAGAAATTCGATTTCCACCACCCCCTTTAATAGTCAGACTTAATCAGTGCGATTGGACATTTTGCTCACTGGTTGTGCACATACACAATCACTTTGTGTGCATCACTTTCTTTGTTATTTCAGTTTTCACCAGTCCGCTTGAAAAATGAACGTTAACCGGTAGATTATCTCATACTTTTCCCAAACCATCTACTCATTTATCCCAACATACTACAATTTAGGTAGGTCTTGTAAAGACCTATTCCTGAAGCACTCTTGGTGCTTACGGTTATGATTGTGGTATAATGGTTGATCAAATAGTAGGTTTAAGTTAAATCAGTGCTAGGACGAATTATTTAGCAACTTCAATAAAGTCACTAGAACTCAACCCGTAACATATTGATGGAATTAAATTAAAAAATTATGACCTCATCATATGACAACATGATTCATGAGTAGGGCGCAACTACAGATAGAAATGCAAGTGTACTCTGCTAAGTATAGATACTGACAAACAATAATCGCTAAAGCGAAAAATTCCACAACAGCATAACTGAATGGTATCTAAACTCAGAGGGATTTTATAACTTCCTATACATAATTTGACATGGATTTGAGCCCCATCAGCTAACTGATGTAGGGCAGAAAAAACCAATCAAACAGATTAAATTGGTCTAAAAAGGTCGCATACAGATTTCAAAATTAGAGTTTGTAGCACTACTTCTTTACTTCAAGATGATCGCTAGAAGTCTCTTTGCTACAATCAATTACAATCTAATTTTTACATCAAAGTGAATCTAGCTACAAATACAGCACTTCATATAAAACTGTGGAGTGTATAGAAATTGCATGCACTGAAAACAAGGAAATCCTTCAACACGATGTTTATCATGCAGTCAAGTATAAAAGATTCTATTTCTGATAGGTAAAAGAGGAGAGTCGAGAAGTTACGCAAATATTTTCTCAAACGACCAAGTAGAGCAAGTCAACAGTAAGAGAAAGATTTGGTAAAGAGCTTCATTTAGGCCTAGATTACGAAATTCGTGAACCTATCATTTTATTTAAGGTAAATAATGGAGCTGGACAGTTCAATAAACAAATTTGAATTCCACAGACAGGACAATTACGTAAATCTAAAATATTCCGACAAGTACTCTAACGCAGTAAATAGACATGATCGAAGTCTATCCAAACTCTCCATTTTTCAACAACAATAATGATAATGCCCATTTGGCATGAATTTAGCTAGCTGCTCGAGAGTTTGAAGGATAGCGCCATTAAATCAATCGTTATATTTGTAGTATGGAGCCTTTTCTACAAACATTTCAATGCTTTGAATTTCACGATTCTTGGGCAAATCCCTCTAAGACTGGTACATGCCGTTTGAGAAAATAGAACTGACATGGCTGGTCTTTTTCAGATAAGATGGACTAGTCCCACCATCAATTTTAAGTCCCTTTTTTAGTTTCTTATGAGCATTTGATTGACCTAAAGAAGTTTCTTTTGGGAAAACACTAGCATAAATCCCATTTCTAACGATTTCTGTAGATGTATTCATTATGTATTGGAAACCTTATCAGTAATAATAGTAGATGTAGTAGGAAGGACGCTTAAAGGACATGGCTAAATCGTAACAAGTCTGTTTGTACAAGGTGACTAAAAAGGAACTCTTTGAAAGGAATTTGGTAATCTGTCGATATATGAAATTTAGAAACCAGTTATTCATGTGCAAAGATGCTGATTGATCAGATCAGAAGACCGTCAATAACTGTTCCACAAAAATCAAGACATCGGGATTCGTAATGAAACAATAAGTGGTTTAGATAAGAGTAGGGGGATGCTTTTTTGCATGAATCGAAGAGTAAATATAACCTTAGGTTAAATGTGCTCCTATAATGTTTCTTTTTTATAAAACGGATCAGCAAGTATACTTTTAATGCTTTTCTGAATTAGACAAGATCAAAATCTAATGCCGCTCGATTTAATTAAGTCAATTAAAACATTTGTTGGTATATTTGCAATGTTAATTTTTTGAAAAATTTTCATTTTTAATTTAATTGAGTCCGATTTTTCTATTTAATCTATCCAAATACTTTAAAGAATATTAATCAAAAATATTTTTCGAAAGCAGCTACAAAATTATGCAAACATTCTCAATCATCCCGTGCGATGAACATTTTGGTCATGATGAATGGACGCAAGTAGGAAAAGGGTATATGAGAAAAATAGGTAGAAAATATACGGATTTTACTAAGACAAGTCCGACACAAAACTCGCGTAATAAGTACTGCAATCGAATGGAATTCCATTCGTCTATTTTAGCAGGACAAATAGTAGTAGGACCGCAAACAAACATGGAAAGATAAAAATAATCCAATGTAAACAATGTGTTCAGGTGTTTATAACATGATCATTCAGTCTGTACAGAAAAGCGTTTAAGCAGCGTCCGAATGAAGTTCACAGACTTCAAAATTTGTCCACTGGAATACCGATTATTGATTTTATTATACTCGTGCCTAGATATGCTATTTAGCCATTGATGCAATTATTAACTCCTTAATCATAAGCTGCAAACAAGCAATTGTAATCTTTCAACCAAGGGAAGGTCATAGATGAGTCATTAGCCTTTTTCCCTTGAACCTGGACGGGTCGCAAGAATCAAGGTAGGCACTAACGATAGCAACGATAAGGACCAATTCTCATTAAGATATGACACACTTACAGTGTGGGTCTTGCCCGCTAACTTACATATTATCAAATTTCTACAATATATTCAACAATAGATTCAACAATATATTTATATGCGAATAGAAAAAAATAGCGCTATGTTCGCATTGATGTTGCATGAAATGTCAATTATGTAAATGAACTAAGTGAGGTCGTAGTTAATGAATATGCAAAGCTTCCTATGCATAATATAGATAATATTTGGACTATTATGTTCAGAAAATCCTTATAAAATAGTTCTAAATCAACAAAAGCCTTAAAAATATCAAAATGCGAATACATTTTAGAACCACAAAGCGCAAAAACGGAAAAGGTGGACTGTCAGGACTTATTCTTTACAAATATCAGTAGTGATCTTGTGAAAAACCTGTTGTCTTAAGGTGTTTATCCTTTTGTCCCAATTGTTGAAATAAGCTTTTAAGCTTCCAACTTTAGGCGAAAACTCCCTTTGAAGGATGAACTATGCATCACCAAAACTACACCTTAGTCGCATTCTCTACACAAATACGTTATGACCCTATGACTCAAAAACCCCTATTTGTCACGTAATAAATGCGTTCATCGATTTCCCCCTTCTATAGCCGCCTCGTTTCATTAGAAATACACTGCACTCATATACTCACGCAGGTCCTGGCCCAAATGACTCATACAGATTGCCCTTGCATTTCCTCCCATATATATATACACACACACACATGGTTGTTATACCGGTTTCTACGCTTCCCTCCATTTCTCCCCTACTCACTTGGATCCTCATCGTGGTTTATTCAATACATTCTGGTCTAGTCGGCTCTTGGTGTTCTGCTAAACTGCTGCTTGCTGTGATTAGCTGTTAGCTATTGTCTTAACTTCTATAATTTGGTAACTCCTAAATTGATGACCACGGTCCTTGTTAGCCTCAACAGCACTAGCTGCACTTTTCTCATAACCTTATTCCACCCGGGTATTTTTTCGGCTAAAGAAAGTCTTCTTTGTTCTTTTCAAATGAAGGCATTCACGGTACAGTTCCTTTGCTCGTAGCAAATTTGGTAGAAATTGGAATTGCGGTAGACTGGCAAGTGGTAAGGTAATGACCAATTTTCCAACCTTATGTAACTGTATTTTGTGACTGCTACACTTCAGATTTTTCGAAATACACCTATCTAGTCATTTAACATATTAATCGAGTTATTGATATCCCTAGGAAACTCAGTGAAAGCATATACAAATCTGGACGGGGCCAAATTAAGCAAGTGACTAAAATATTCTATAAGGATTATCATAATTTGAAACAGTAATTTTAACGGAGAGAATATGTTTTTTGAAAGAACGGCAGCTAAAAACGGAGAACACAAATATTTCATCTATTAATATTTTAAGTATAACAAACACCCTCAATGGTGTAATGGCCAATGTGTTCTTCTACCAAGTCAGAAGTCACCGGTTCACCTCCAGTGTTGTGGGTGGTCATCCACATTGGTTAATTCTGGACAATAAGGGGGGTGGTAGAACATGAGTCTCATTAGAACGGCCCCAGGTTACCTTCACTCTATCCAAACCAAGTGTTGTGAACTCTTATAATGGGTTTGGAAGGTTTTTTTATAAATAGGTTTGTAAGTTACCCTCATTTATTGACTATTCAAATCCTATAAAAAGGGTAAAATGATTGGAACTTAGACAATCATAATATCATCCTCATACCTGATAATAATAAATTTTCTTTGAGAAAATTTTTAGGAGAGAGATGTTGTATAACATAAATAATTATCTATAACGATAAGAAAATGCCAAAATGTGCTCTAACTCTGAGCTGAGTAAAGAACAAGAGGATTTCCTTAACTCACATCTCAAATATAAAATACATACATATGTCCAAATAGTTTAATGTTTACATTGAAAATTAACAGACCAGAAATTGCCTATTTAATGATAGTAGAAATTAAACCTTAAACTATGTTCTTACTGGGATATAAAACGATAAAAAGGCAAATAAATGCTTTAACGTGCACATTAAGTATAAGTATATCACTTTTCCGCCATCACCATGGTAACTGAATCAACTGCAATTCACTGATTATTTCGACTTCCAACCGCAAGAGATGCAAAATCAATCGCAGGTAGTGATCGTTTCAGACTTCTCTAACTGATCACAACAAAGTAACCAAATTCACCCAATTAACGTCTAGGAGATATAGTAATTCCCTTTTCTATACCTCTGAGTCTGAGTCAAACGTACCCCTGGGTTCTTAAGTGGGCGATTAGCAACACTAATGGGAATTATTCGCATTTTAAAATGGCAAATCTTAAGCATCCAATAATAAGACGAAAAGTTACAGTTACACTATAAATAAGTATGCGGATTTACGACCCAACCTAGAACATGATTTTATTCCCATTCAATAGTCGGATTGAAAAAAGACATGTTGACTAACATGAAGCCGCGACTCCACATACGACGTCGATCCCTGATCTTAAAATGGATCTAATCAAACAAATGAGATTTACATCCGAACACCGAGCGTATTTACGGCTAACTGTAACATTGTAATAAAGGTGTAAACAGCACAAAGAATAAGCTTACAGTTATAGAGCACGAGAGACCAAAATGAAGCAGCAAGTGGGACAAGCATGGTAGCAAGACCACATAGCATAACACCGGAGGTGTAAAGATAGAGAATATTGGACCAATTTTGGTCGGCCGCCCATCCGTAGGCCACTTCGCCTACCATGTCCGAGCTTCCCATGATGGCCAGAAGCATAGCAGCCAATCGATTTGAGATTCCAACATGAGCACTAGCATATATAGTGATAAAGAAGTAAGTGACATTGCACCAAAAGAACAAACTCAAGGTGGAGATGAGAAAAAGATTAAAGGATAGGCTCTCGAACATTGATGGGTCAATAACAGATCGGAGATTTCGTCTCACATTTCGAATTCCTCGATTAAAGCCATGTCGAACACGACCTAGGGGGGTGAAATCTAGGGAACTTTCCGAGGAGATTAAGGATGAGGTTGAGCCCTGGAGGTCAGGCATACTGAGGGTGGTTCGAAGTTGATTTTCAGTCACGGATTGAATGGCAGTTGAACGGTGGTAGATTGAACGCTTCGTTCGACCGTAAACAGGTGGAATAAGAGCTAGAGCATTGCAGATAGTCGTTGCAGCTGAATTAGATGCGAGGTCGGGAAAGGCAGATCTTGATGTTATGAGCTGTCTCCCTTCGCTGGACTCCTTCAATAAAATCGATTCTTCATTTTGTCCCTTACTGGCAGTGATAATAATAGAGTTAACTGAATTTGAATCTGAGGAGACTGAACTGTGATGCTGGGGACTAGTGAGTAGTTTTCGAAGAAGATGAATTCGTCGATCGATACTGTCCTCCTCACTTTTGAGATAGACCTCGGGCAACTTGAAACCCGACTCCTTGGCAAAATTCTCCATTCTCAAGAGGAGTTGACGCTTTCGTCTTTGCCGACCAGTTTCAACAGGACGCATCAGACATCCAAAAACTACAATGTGGGTGAAAATACCCGAAAGAACTAGCATTGCTCCGCGCCAAGTATAGACACTAATGAGATAATTGACAAGAGGAGCAAATACGAATGATCCTACACCAGAACCAGCGATTGATAATCCCGTAGCCGTAGCTCGACGATCATCAAAGTAAAGCGAAACGATGATGAGTGCTGCAGTGGATGATAGACTTGCACCAAACCCAACAAGGATACCAAAAGTGAGAACAAGACCAAGCATTGATTCAACAAAAAAGGCAAGAGCGCAACCAATTGCACTTATGAGGCCTCCAATAACACAGACCCTTCGACATTGGAATCGATTTATCAGCATTGAAGCTAGTGGGGCAGCAAGACAGGGAATTCCATAACCAAAGGCACCAACCCAAGAAGTGACACTTAGTGAAGTACCGAATTCCTCTGCTAGGTCATCGAGAAAAATACCGAAAGAAACGGCAACTCCGTCGTCAATCATTTGGATAAAAAATGTAGCGAACACGATTATCCAACCCCAACCGCCATCTGGCGCTTCAGGTGGACTCAACTCGGATTCAGATTCAGATGATGAATCGGAGGATGAGCTATCTCTTCTTGTTGCGCTACTCGAATACTCATCATTGGTATTTGATGAGTCCAAACAAGAACTGCTATCAGAGGTGGAGGACGAGGTTGAAGTGGATGAAGACGAAGAAGAAGAGAAACTATCCTTCCTTCTGACGATATTTTGATAATTCCTGAGAATTCCACCACGCAATTGGACCATACTGTCAGATGCTGAAAAAAACTCTGATTTTTCAAGATTCTGGGGTTCATCAGGAGATGAGGAAGAGGAGAGGGCAATATCGGGACCACTTTTTTGGAGAGATTTTAATACTACTTTCTTTCTCCTTTTCAATTTGAAATCATGTTTACTGAAGTGATTGCGGACATAATTGACAAAAGAAAATTCTGAGACAACGTGATTCATATTATTTGGATGATCAATAAGGGAAATATTTCGATCAGTGTCGGTTGAATTTTCCTCAATACACAATCTTCCTGCCGTCCATGCAACGTGATTATGAGCGGATGATGTCTCAATAATCTGTTTGGATCTCTTCGCATTATTAGCATCCATCTTAGAAAAATAATAGGGCTTTATTCATAAAAATAGTTGCTGATAGTTCACTTAGCGAAAATACCCATTTAAAATATCACCAAACTATCCAACTCGGTGATTGGTTGATGACCAATGATTGTTGTTTCTGTAGCGCATACAAATAAAAATTGCATTTGTATTAGCCAAATGACTATTTAAGTGATTTTGATTAGCTTAAAGTTTGTTCTTGAAAAACATTTTAACGGGGTAGACTTAGCTATACTGTGAAATTTTGCATTGTTAAGTATTGCATTATTATTTTTGTCAGTCCTCATGCATTTCCCCAAATCCTAAAAGTTTCTGTGTTACAAATTTGCGTTTTATGCTGGGACGAAATTGAAAAAATTATCATTTTCAATGTTCTGAGTTCGTTAAATTGATTAATAATCCTCTTGATATCTCATTATAGTTATTTTTTAATTTAGATATTTCTGTATTCAGTTCCTTTCTCAATTTTTTGGTTATATGTTTTGTTATACAGCAATTCAGTGTAAATATTGTTGTTTTCAAATACATATTATGAACTTTTGTGCATGTAGTTTATTATGAAGCGTGTTTATTAAATTTGGTGAGGCCTAATCTTTTTCTGCGTTCTTTTACCATCGATTATGAGTTTTAATGAATAAACTAATATTACTTTCAGTTAGTTTAAAATTTTTATTTACTTACACTCTCTGGCGTAATTAGGGCACTCAGTTGAGTCCAGAACTCAGTTCATTGGAATAGCAAAACTGATATCCTTCTCCTTGAGAGACGTAAATTTTGATGCAAATATTAATTGATTACTTTGATAAAATTCAAAATAAAAAAGACTAGATTTATGTCACTATGTTTTTATTAATGAAAATTACCATGAAAGAAAATAGAAGTAAAAACTGGTCTTCGTTGTTGATAGATACCTGTTTTTGTCGTTATATTATTCCTAAACATAATATTGTTAGCAAGGTGGTTAAGTTGAAACTAATTTCTTCAAGAACAACGTCAGATTATTTGGGAAACCATTCTCTGCATTGTATCTTTATCATCTTCCTATTTTTGTCAAATGTATGAGAGTTTTCTCGTGAAATAAGCTAATGAGACCTCTAAATAAATTTAAAAGTTTGCTTCATTTTCGGAACTGTCATGATTATTTTTTAAACCATGGTACGATCAAAGTTAATTTGTTAAATATCTCCGTATAAATGAAAACTCAAACTCTTGAGGAGACTTCGCCTTTCAACAAAAAAATCCTTGATTACAATTTTTCTCCTTTCGGTTTGTTTTCTGAAATTCATTATTTCCAACTCTTTCTTTTAATATGAAAGCAGTCACGTTCATCAAAATAACTAGGGGAGAGTAAAAGAGTTACAAGGTTATTACTTTCATTTATAACTCTTGTATCCACAGATACTCACTATGTTCTTGTTGCGGTACTTGAATACTTATCACTAGGATCCAAACTGATAAATACTCAGTTTTAAGCTCCCCGTAGCCCGGCTCAAATATTCAGCTGCAACCAAGTTACTCAGCTGGTTTTTATCTTTAATTAACGTTTTTACAATCATTTCTTGTACAAAGTTATCAAAGTATCTCTAATTACATCCAGTTCCTTCAGCCGGCTCCAACTACTGAAATATTCATCTTTCCTAGTCCTTTGTCCTCCTACTGAGCCTAGTACTTATCCCTCAAAAGACTAAGAAAAATAACCTCCACAACTTGGCTCAATTCCATATGAAAAAATAACAAATAAATAAATGTGTAGTAAAATCTGTATGAAACATGATATCTACAGACATACAGATTATTGACACATAAGAAATTTTCAATTTCCTTCACTCTTCAAATACCTTTTCATGAACTCTTCACATGCAATATATTGGGCAAAAAGAATAGCATGATTAAAATTGAGGAATATAGCTTGTATTCGCTTCTCAGTACATTGCTTATTAAATAAGTCGATACTGTCTGCAGAAAGAAACTGCAATACGTATGTATCAGATGTCAAATCAACTCCTCGATCGGTTATTGGCCTATCTGATCCAGAAAAAGTCATAAGTAATTGTGAATTTGAGGGGTCAATATTTAACTAATTGATATGGGAAGAATCCAATTCAGAAATTTTGAAGAGTGTTTCCATTTAACAAGCGTCCGCTTTGCTCTAATCAATTTCTGGAAAGAATTTAAGGCCCTTGAGTGCTGTAATTCCTGGGCGCTCTCTATATTCCTGGATGTGACAGGCACTCAGAAATCCTAGGGATGACCCTTAATAGAAAATCAGAATCGCGTACCTCATAGCTACCATCCTTTGCCATTTGGATTTTATGAGCCAAACTGAAGTTAAACGTTCGAAAATGTGGAGTAACCAGAAAGGGTAAGCGAGCACCTAAGGTCTATACATAGGCTTTTACCGTGACTGCGATACACTTGGCGACTTCCAGTGCCATATATTTGAATGTTTCATTCACCCATCCAGACGATTTGAATTCAGTGGCTCTAATTAAGTTGTATGCTAAATCAAAGTCCGTGAATATGATGTGACCTGTCTCATAAAGAAAAATATTCTCCACCTTGATACCTCTGGGCAATACTTCTCTTCGATGAATGTATTCCAATCCGCACAGTATTTCCACAATATAAAAGCGGATACCTTCCTCTTTCAATTTATATTTAGAAGCCGTCAAATCACAGAGATCGAATTCGCTATCAATGTTCTTGATTAAGCACGGCTTCTTCCAGCTACCTATGATCCAGTACAAGGTATTCACAAGGGAGAAGACGTGTTACCTGTCATGAGTCGTTCGAAAACCCTTCTTTTGTGCAGAACGGATTGGACAGCCTGGGAATCAAGGAAAAGCAACATTTTATTGTATATTTGGTATACCTGTTCCCCTCCTCCCCCCCGGCAAAATATTCGATTCGAAGATAATTGTAAATCCTCCGTAGCCGATGATCTTGGTCACCTTGAAGTCCTCTAACTCTATAGTTTGTACGAACTGTGAATTTGGGGAGTTTTACAATTTGACGCTACTTTAACAGAATCAATTTGTCTGATTTTGGATCTTTATTTTGTGTTCTTTTCTGTTACAAAAATCATCAATTTATTGGAGTTAGATAACAACTAACGATTTGAAGCTAACAAATAACGAAAGTAATAACGGTCTCCAATTCGTAGCTGTCTGAGTATGGCTAACAACAATTGTGAAGCAGAACAACAAGAGTTGATTAGACCAAAAATGTATTCAAGGGAACCACAACGAATATTGATTCGAGTGACAGAGAGTGAGGTAGAGAGGGGAGCGTGCTGAAGAAGATAGGAGATGAGTAGAAAACATAAGAGCCCGTAAGTGACCAGCGTGTTTTGTTCCTGTGTGGAAAACAAAGATAGCTTTATATGAGTCACTTGGGTAAGGCCGCGCGAGAGCATGAGCGCAGATGTGCTTTTTATGTGAAACGAGGCCGTTATTAGAAAAGAGGGGAAATCGATGGGTGCGTCTAGACATGGCAGATAGGGCTTATGCGTCATAGGGACATAAAAGGCGTCACTTTAACTTCGTGGGCGAAAAACCGATGTATTGTTGTGAAGACTCCGAATAAAAGGTAATTCTGGAAATGCAAATAGATTTGTCCTTCAAATTTCTAACAGTTGTTTCCTCCAGACTTAAGATAGGCATTTTAATTTAGCTGTTCCAAAAATTGATTTTTTATTTTTAGGATTTCTTTGCTCTTAATTCGTAAATTTACTGTTAATATCCTAAAACCATTTATGGAGGAAAATACTGAACTAACATCATTGAGAATAATATATTTACTTGCTGTGCTGATTTGTTATTGAAGTTAAATTGGTCAGTTTAAGCAAATTTGAGAATTGGGCAAAATATGAAAATAATCATCAATTATATGCTTTTTAGATAACATTAATTTGCAAATTTAATAAAATTGAGTTATATCTCTGAAAACAACCTATTGCCAACATTCATAATCAATTTATTCCACGGTGAAATTTTCTCCAACTGAGTTACTTAAGCACAAAGCTGCTTCTAACATTAATCAGTTGGTAATGGAAAATCGAAATAATCCCCTCCCAATAAATGCCTAACGGCCCCTTACCGAAGTGGGTATAATTTAGTCGATTCAAATGGACTTGGATCTATTTAATTAGGACACAAAGTGTTACTCGAGGTTGCGGTAATTGGGCATGACAGATGAGCAAATGTGAGATCATTTAATATCATTGTATCTCTTCACTTTTCTTCATGATACTCTCAATAATAATGCCCAATAGACTTAAAGAGTACTACGCAAACAAGCAGTGATAATAGGCAACATAAGTATTAAGAAGAAAGCCTGATTCCGTTGAAATTAAAACTTAACTAGAATATAGTAGCAAGTGACAGTAAGGATGGTAGAGTAGGTGAGCCAGCGGTTATTTAAACAGTAAGTAGTTGAGGTCAAACGTACCATCGTTCTCAAAGATATCAGCGCATTAATGGGGGTTTAACATTTATGTACCACCACAATAGAGTAAGGCAAGTACAAGAATAACGAAAAATATTAGCACATATTAACTTGTTAAAGTTCGAACTGCTTCTGTGGAGACATATAGCATAAATATTGTCAATAAATACAAATAATAGGTCTAAATGAGACCGAGACTAGGACTGATGTAATCGACAGAATGAAACCCAAGTCGGTAAGAGATCAAAATGTGACTGATGGAAACTGCTTATTGGTAGGAGAATCTATGTGTATTGTGCTGGCTCCCGATGCTAGACACTGTGTTGACTTTGTTATGTGGTGGATAATTTAGATAATTCAATAACCTAACGAAGATTTACGTGACTTCATTTCAGTGCGATTGCCACAAAAATGACAAGCATTTATGAACATTTCTTTAACTAGGATTACTGGATAAGTTTCGGAATTTCAAAATTTAATGCAGTTGAGTATCTTGTGTTACAAATTAGCAGCGATAAATGTGCCACTTGATTTAACCTTGTTCAAGGTGTCATAGAGGTTTTACATTGTTGTGTCTTCTAAATATAACTGCCCCATCTCAACCAAACCATAGACACATGCATGAGTACCAATGTGCTCCAGCCACATAAAATAAAAACACTTGCAATCTAGTCGCTCTCTCCTTTTTAAAAAAATTTGAGGTCACGTGACTAACCAAACTTTAACCTGCAAAGTTCGAAATGCTCAACTTCTACCGTATGTGAGTAATTATAAAAGTTCAAGCCAATGCAAGTATTCGTTCAGGAAAATTTTTAGTCAGTGCAAATTCTCCTTAGTTATCTTTATAACTATGCCCCATCCGAACTTAATTTACAGCACATCTCAAACCATGAGGCATTGAGATGGGATATTAAAGAAATGCCTAAGAACCCATCAAATGCTGTATTTTAGACTCTTATTAATTCTACGAACTATTTCAACTCCATTTGGCTGCTCTCAAACTATAAATGCTCAGTTAAAAACTTACTACCTCCAATCTATTATATATATTTTTCCTTCTTGCCAACTACCAGAACCGTGTTCTCTGGTTAATTCTAATCTATGAAGAGCTCCTTTTCATATTGAATGAGGACTTCTAAGGCTAAAACAGGGCTATTGTTAATAATAAATCACCTCTGACTCCGGCACCTGCCTACCGTTTGTATCTTCAAACCTACTTTTCATTAGTGAATTTCTTTTTCCGAGTTGTGTTCCTCCTACTCGCCCCAAATCTGGTTTCTCAACATCTGGTGACCCTAATACTTAACAACAGGATAAATAAATCAACAAGATAAAATGTAAAAAAGCAGAAATTAATATCAGAGTCACTGTATAAGGGATAAAATTCCAGCGTATAAAAATCAACGACAGAAAATTAATAACAACATCCACGTTGCTGTCATACCGAACCATTGTGGCACTCTGAAACGCGAGTCTGTTTGGTAGTCTTGTGTTATTCCTCGAATAAGACGCTTGAGGAGCACTGTCCTCCTCATCCGCAACATGCCTTCATGGTATCCCGTTCGGAAAATTACACAAAATTACAAATCTGACCTACGTTTTGAGAGCACAGAAAGAGCGATAATCTATGATTAGAACGATGTGGGTATCTGATATGAGCTTTGCTTTCGCTCGATGCAATCGCACTCGCAAAGACATTTTGTGCATATGACCGATAATCATTAGATCACCTTCTCAGAAGAATTACGTCTGACTAGGAAAAGCGCATTTGAAAAGGAAAAGCCGCGACTCCTTTTCTTGGGGGATGGATTCAATGCCGGTGGAGTCACGGAAAATGTATCGTTTTATTGCTTATTTATGCTTCCATCGCTCTCCGAGAACCTGTTAGCCAAGTAGATGGAAACCAGCAGATGGAAACCATAACTAATTTATGGTTTTTTTAATTATTTAGTACAAAAACCGTTTAAATTTTTCGATTATTCTCTATCCAAATATTTAATGTACGAGCCATGCCGATTATCGCTAATTATTATTTTGATGAACTCAAAAGGCAGGGAGTAAATTTGAATAAAATGATTAAAGAATATACATTTTTGCATTCGTAATATTTATTATTTTCACTGTCAAAATATTTTTCTCCGGTTGGCGCTTGACTACAAATCTTGAACGATAGCTTTCACTTAATGGAGAATTTTCTTTAAATATTGCAACGGAAATAGGCATAAATTATTAAAAAAATCTGCACGAATTGTTTCCGTCTCTTTGTCGAAAAATGTATAAATATTACAGCTTTACCAGTCTCACTGAATCGGGATTGTTTATTACTTAAATTAGCCAGCCGGTTTGGTGTGGGAGAAAGCCAGATTCTAGGAGGGAAGTGTCCCAAATAGTCTGCCTTCCCAAATTGTTGTATTTAGTCTGACTCAATGTTGGGTAACATACTTGGAGACGTGGAACAGTTCGTTAGGAAGCCTAACTGAATATTTTCGTTGCACTCGAGGGAAACTCGAAAGCTTCATCTCTTATTGGATCCCCACGCTCGCATCTGGACATGTAAGACCATCTGTGGAGAAGTCATCGCTGCAATTATTGGTTAACCAGGCAACCAATCACTTATCTTCTACTCAAGCCGATATAAGTAAATTTATTTTGTTGATTAAAATCGTTGTTCGAGTTATTAATTTTCTACCTCCCTCTTCCTTGAGTCTGAGTATCCGTAGCTATAATGATGGGCAACTGAGGAGTCATAAAACAATTGAAAAGATTTGGTTTACATTTCATGTACTTGTTTTTTTGTTAATAACAGAAAAATATTTCTCAGCATTTAATTGTTGATCGCTTTATTTATAACCCTATTCAGACAAAAATCTCAAAATATTTCATTTAAAAAGTGTTAAGATGAGAAAATGCCATCACTTGAGGAAATGGGATATTATTGTCCGCGTTTTGCTTGCTGTTAAGTAGTGTTATCTTCAGAGACTCATGGCCTCGAATAATTCCAAACTTATTTCTGTATGCATGCCCAAACTTCTAAAAGGAACGATGATTATTTGTCGGAAATCTTCAAAACCCTCATGTTGCGAAGTCTTTAAACTCTGTCCTTCTTGCCAATTGTGAAATTCATACCCCGACGAATTTCTTCTTGTGACCCGTTTTAGTCTTCCTAAATGGACGTATGTATCACGTGACGTGATATTGTGTATAATGTCTAGTTCCTGACCAAGGATACTGCTGTGTGTTACACTTATTACTATTGCGTAGAATTTTGAATTGTTCGAACGGTCGCTTGCAAAACATTGCAGAGGTATTAGAATTGTCACAACACTGAAGAAATGAATAAAGTAGAAGACCGACGAATTGGATACAACTGAAGATGTATTTAATACCAGAATTACACACAGGTACTGTCCGAATGTATGAATTAAGCGGTGATTTATGGAGAAGGAATTAACATAAGCGGTTTTCCTTCGACTTTATGGAGATATTTTATGTGACAAGCAGAGTATGAAACCCAAAGAGGTGTGAGTCCATAAATTGAAGAATGGTAAAAATTGACAAGCACTACGCGCATGATGAGGTATATGCTGAAATGGCACAACGAAAGAACCTGCGATGATAGAGCATGATGGAACAAAATGTGATGGCATAACATGATAGACAAAGATTAGAATAGAAGCAAACATGTGATTAAATCTACACTTAGTTACTGACGTAGATCAATGTATGACGTTTCCTACGTCGATCTGAATTGCGATACAACTTTGGTATTAACTCCCATTTCTGATCATCCTATATTTAGCAGAAACTATTTGAGGCTAAAAGGAGACATGAGATTAACATGCAGGTTTATTCCAACATAAGGTATTTGTTATCCTCTTAACCATGAATAAATTGACAGAAATATAAATTAGGGTGCAATATTCAAAATTAATGTCATTTTACTTGAAATCTTTTGGTTTAAAACAAAATTTTGACTTATTCATACTTAATGCACTTATTTAAAACCCAAAATGATTTTAATTATATAATGATCTCTTATCGATAAAATTCGTTGATCTGTCCTCTCGAAAGTAGCATTTTTCGTAATCGAACTTTAACGGTAAGTTGGATTTTTAATAGCCACTTCATGTGATTTATTTACTTAGTCATATCGATAACCAATTCGTTCATCTTTTCTACCATTCACTTGGATCGATGCGTATCAATATCAATATACGATATGGAAATCCAATCGTATCTTAAAAATACTATATTCTTTTAAGTGAAATGTTATGTATTTTTTGAGCGGAGTAACATCTCTGCTTAGGAGGATGGCACTCTATTGTCGTTTGCTGATGAGTATAAAACTTAAAGAAGCACTTGTTGACAGTTACTGAAAACATGAATGTTTTTAATACTTTTCAATTCTAAACTTCAGGTTTCTGCTGAAAAAAATGACGGTCAAAACACCAAATAGGTAATTCTAACACTGGTTTCTATTTATTTAAGTAATATCAATCATTCTCATTATACAATTTTAGCGATAGCCAGAAAAAGAAATCAGAAATCGCAAACCGAATCTTAGTGAATGAGCTAGATCCACAAACATTCCAAAATTCTATTTCAGATAGGGAGTGGCTTAAAGCACTTGGTAAGGACGATGAAGAGTTACCACACTGTAGGTTTAAACTTTACAATCAAATCTGTGAAAGTTATAAAATGTGGGAGAAAGCCAATAACTACTATCTAAAAGCATTCCCTCACCACTTTGTGAGTACCGAGAGAAGCACCATTCATCTTAATATTTCCGATGAAATAAAAATGAATGGACCGTCTTCTCCTTATGAAGAGAAGGAGAACGTAGAGACGAGCATGCAAAATTTACTTCTCTACCTGGAAGAGGAGCATCTCAAACATAATTCTTCAACTGATAGCATGAAACCACTATGTGAGTCTTCGTCTGAAACAAATCACGTGGAGGAGGAGGACTATGAACTTGAGAATGTCCCAGTTGTGTAAGATTAATTAACTTTTACTTTGTTGGTTAATTTATCATTTGGGATCTATTGAGGAATTTATGGAGAGCGAGATATTTGTTGTGGCTGAGGACCAGCTGCTAAATGCATACTTCCGTAATTTGGCCTAGGTCTGGAGTTGCCAATGAAGTTTTTTAGAGGAATCCCGGAGTGAGGGAGGGAACACTTAACAGTGTTAGTCATTTTCATTATTACGTTTGGGACTGTGAAAATTTCTGGTTTTAATAGCGAGAACGAATAGATAAAAACATTATATCAGCAGATGAATAGGAGGCAGTTGAACAGTTTGACTTTATTTGAATTTCGGGAGAATTCAGCTATAATTTTTCATAACTAGCACAATTAACTTCAAAATAGGCAGATGTTTCAAAAACTATTTTTTCTTGATTTGATCCCCGAGTTTCTGGATAAGTTCAAGATATCGAGCTTATTAAATGGTTGAATAAAATGGAATGTTTGGGCATTCTATGAATATTCAAATTGTTTTACTTTTATTTTCTTTTTAAAGTGGTAAGCCATCAAAGCCTATTAATTTGGGTGTGCCGTATGAAAGTAAGGAATTGCGGGAGGAATTATGGGGAAATAAAGATGAAAACTGTCAAATTAATCATAAATACATTCTCTATGGGCGGATTTGCGAGGCCTTTGAACAATACAATCGCTATCGCAAATCACCAACGCCACCAGAGGAAACAGTTGAGAAAGTTGAGCCTGGACAACAAGAGAACCCAAAGCCATCTTCGAATCCTACGATAGATGTATTGAAACTCCTTCATGAGGAGATAACAATAAGTGCTGATGAGGAGGTATGCATTATTTCATGATAATACTTTTTATTTTTTCAGGACAAGTAATGCCAGTATGATTAAAATTGAGACAATTGAGACCTGAATGGGCTTCGCTTTAATATGTATTTATGTATAAATTATTTTTATAAGCATTTTTTGCTTCTGCTTTGGAGAGGGACAGGAATAATATCTATTTTCGAATATTCCTTACTAATGTAATATACATTCTGAATTTGGATGAACCAATTTGCTAACGCCAGACCCCTTTGAAATATATTTTTCCGTCACGTGTTTTGGATAGAGGAAGGTGGTTGTGCAGTCTCCCTCTTGAGAAAGTCGAATTCCGCCACCATCTTTATTATCCAGACTTGAGTCACCTCACTCTCTGTGCACCAATGGACATCAAGCTCGTGATCAATGACTTCGCAGACGAAGATACAGGGCGCGCAGTAATCTCAGAGAGAATAGTATGATTTTCAACACTTATTAGTGACAAGATAATGTTGTTGAAAGGAGACAAATTCCTTAGAGTAAATCTTTTTTACCCAATTTCCCTGATGACTTAATGTTTCTTCTAAATTTGAAAAGTTCGGAAATGGGAGAAGTTACATAAGATAAACTGCAGTTCAGATTGGCTGAACAGAGATGGGTAATAGGAATAATGCACAATGTAGTGCCGTCCTAGAAGTAGTACTAACGGTAAAAGCGGGTGCTACCAAAGGCTAAAAAGAACTGTTTTACATGCCATATCATGTAATGTATACAGCCATTTAGGATTAAATATTTAGTAGGGGAATTCCGCTAACATAACAAGCGTGAGAAATGTGGTCACACTTATTGGTGTATTCGGAAGGAGAATCACCACCAGAAGTCAGGGGAGTTCATTAAACTATGGACATTGCAATAATCTCAAAGGAAAGAAATAGAGTTCATTGTTGATAGTAGATCAATACAATTTTGACAAATTATGAACTAATGTTTACTTTTAAAAATCTGAATAGTTATTTATCAAACACTAAATATTTACTGTACTCTAGGTTGAATTCATATCCATAATCTATAATCAAAAAACGATAAAATACTGAAAGATCCCAAGTCAAACCCACAAACAGATATAATCTCTGCCGTTAACTCTATTAGCAATATTAACCCCCAAGTCTATTTGGTCCAAAATGATTGCAATTTTGTCATCAAGTGACGACTGACATTGTCGTTATACTGCTTAGTCTAATCATCCACTGATGTTGTCAAAATGCTGTATCACAGCACAAACCACTTTACATATTGATAACTTGAACTAGAACCGAGTTGATTAAGACCAATAATCTGGAATCCTTTGGATTTATCGTACCCCATAGAATGAATAACAACTTTCACAGACCGTTTGTGAAACGATTAAGAGCTTTGAAACAGAAGACAGAATTTGACATCTTGAGAGCTCAATGTTGCTCAAGCCTCATGTTCGTA
Organism: Hymenolepis diminuta; assembly: GCA_900708905.1. NCBI lineage: Eukaryota > Metazoa > Platyhelminthes > Cestoda > Cyclophyllidea > Hymenolepididae > Hymenolepis > Hymenolepis diminuta. The sequence continues at coordinate 527,335 of CAADRB010000020.1, forward strand.
AAATCACCCAAGATTAAATCTACCAAATTGCTCCAGTTGCCCATAACGGCAAATGGTGTGGATGTCAGGGGGAAAATGGGACCACGGTTTGAGCCGCGGACAGGAAATCAGAGATAAGGTGTTCAAGACTGCAGGTATCTCTTACGGAAAGATTCAGAAGACCCATCTGTGCAAACGGGACGAGACAAAGTAGATTGAAGGTAAACTCGACAGTATAGCCGGATCAGCAATGGCAATAAAACCGAAGTGAGGAATGGGAGACCAAAAGCTATATATGTCACAGATTTAAGATAGGTTTACACAGACAAACCTTGGAGAAATGCGGGAAACAGGAATAGTAGTGACAAGGAAGATATGATATATAGTGCAGATAAGAAACGACGATGACCCACATTATAAGATTTTGAATTGGAAATAGAGAATTTTGCAACAAACGCCAGCATATACACGACACGAGAGGCAAAAAATTTCACCTGAAAAAAAATCAAATATTCAAATTGCAAAAATATTTAGAACAAAAGTCTCACATCAAACATTCAAAATAAACAAACACGAAACACCAAAGATATTACCTTCACACAATATCAATTTCATCAATACCTCCCTTAACACTCCACTCTACACTTCACCTCACCCCCCCTCAACCCTCCACTTTACTCCGCACCCCAACTTCCCTCCATTCCACCCTATCCTACTCCACTCCACTCCACTCCA
>CAADRB010000020.1:537221-603799 GCA_900708905.1 Hymenolepis diminuta
CTCCTACTCCAGCTCCTCCCAATACCACCTGTGCTACTTTCCCAGTCTCGTCGCAGCCTCCGACCGAGGGCTGATGAAGGAGGGCAAAACAGACTCCCCACCCACCACATATAAGCGGGCCTGGCCGGGATTTGAACCCGGGACCACTCGCACCCTAAGCGAGTATCATACCCCTAGACCACCAGGCCGCCACTCCTTCCAACCACCTCCTCCACATTCACCCTCCCAGCCTCCCACCCATAGCAAACCACCACACATTCTCCTCTTTTCTCATCTCATCTGTTTACGTAGATATGATTCTTATTTATTGTCATTTTATTGAGTCGAAATTTGATTATTTAAGCTTCTTTATTAGTTCTTTGCAATAGCTGGTGTTTTATATATTTTTTGATATATTGTCAAATTTTTCTAACAACTTGTGGTCCTTGACCCATCTAAAATATAAAAATTCATTTAACATTTATATTTAAGAAAAATTTGCAATTTAATGTGTATATTTCTACGTACCTTAGTGCTTATTATGTACTCTATGGCTCCGGGCCGTTTTGGTAATCCTTTAAGTAGGTCCTATAATTTAGCAGGAAACGTAGGTAAAGGATATCTTTTAGTACTATCTATTTTCTTTGATGGTAATTTTTCATACCCTAAATAATGCAAGAATTTCAATAAATTTTAGTCGGTATGGGTTTTTATTCACTTTCATTTTCTTAATCCATGCGATTCAAGTTTGCCTGTTTGGTAAACCAAATATACTCTTATTTTACAAAGTTTAAAAGAGATTTTGCGGTGGTGCTACTCCCATCTTTGGAGCCACAGAATCGTAAGTTGGCAAAAGTTAGCGATTTTTTTTTATTTTCTATTTGACAGTCTTTTTACTATCTTAAAATCTATATCCGTGATGAATACAAAAAAACTACGACAATGATGTTGAAATCAACGTGCGTGTATGCGGATCTGGTAATGAGATCGATGCTAATTGATGCCAACTGGTTAAATCTTGTCATAAGCGAGATATAAACAACACTATGGGAGTTTCCTATTAAAGAGGCTCCAGGAGCATTCTTGCACCTATGTTATGACCATTCAAAATACTAAAAGTACAAGCGATTTACTTGATGACCAATTACAAGTTGAAACGCATGACTGAATAGGCCAATAATAATGGATCATTTTTAGTAATCAAGTCGTTATTTTTTTACAATCCATAGACAAAACACGCTTCTCAGTACCAATCAAATTGTGTACCATTCAAGTTCTTCAAAAGAAAACTTATCAAACATGGTAAAATGTGCTAAAAAAAATTAAACATGCGTATCATCAGAAATTATCTGTGTCAATTAGCGAATCAATTATAGAGTGCACAGTAGGGATGGGCTGTTTCTTACCCTGTTATCTGTTAGATTTACACTGTCGTAACAGGAAATCCCGCGAACTTCGAAATACCTATTTTCTGGCGTCTCGATTCGCTCTCTTTTGATCTCCAATCCATTAGCATCTTCAAGACCATGTGAGGGACTTCCAAAGCATTCCGAGAGAAGAGTCAGTACAACTGCTGCATCATTGGCTTGAGTTAATATGAAGGCATTCGGTCCAGCGTCAAATGTATAAGCTAACTGAAAAAAAGATTGAAAATATCTCTACTTAATTTATATTCCAATTGATAGCTTTTATAAATACCGAAAAGTGCAATGGAGGCCTTAACAGATTTTATAAATTCATTTGAAAGAAAATTCGTTCCTCAAGAATGAGTTTCAGATCTCAGTTCTTTCACATTTGTACTGAGAAATGGAGTATATCCACTGCTATATGACTCGTTAATCAGTAAGTTCAACAATACCCTCCATTGAATTTTTTTGTAAGCAACTATAATTTTTTATTAAGTTTACAGAGTCCAACGTTTGAGCTACAGATCCTCTTGCATCCATCGACTCTAGCCACAGTATATGTTGTGGCATATGATCAGAGCTTTCTACTGTTAACTTGGATATCCATAGTATTAACATATTACTCACAAAATCGGAGATGGCTAAAAAACCTATTCCCCAAAGCCGCTAAATTTCCAATCTCAATGAACCTAAAGTAAGAAGGAAACTGATGATGTCTATCAGATACAATAAGTAAAAGGAACGTATTTTCGTAAAACTTTTGACGATCAGTCCAGTGTCAGTTGAGGGAGGAGGTTATTCTAGGACATAATCTGTGATTTTAACATTCAAAAGCAGTAAAGGTAAGCTTAATTTCTTACTATATCGGCCTAATCAAATCTTGCCTGCTTGTCTACTCATATGCTCTCATCCGGAGATCCCACACCCCCCTATCCTTAATAGCCTTAGTTAAGACTCATCTTCAGACTAACCCATAATGTAGTTCGAACATTATTTAGACAAGCGTTCATAGACAAGATTGATTAGGTTCTCAAAACTGTTACAAACATAAACGACTCTTCTGACAAAGAATCAAATTTTAGACGACAAGAATTACTTCAGCATGCACTCAAAATGCTGTCAAATGCCAAAAACTACAATCAAACTTACACATTTTAACCGAGAAATACAAAATGAAGTGAAACTTGAAAAATCGTAGCGGTATGATACGAATCTCAATAAACAGAATCCAGAGATTGAAAATATTGAAGTACACTCCAGTGGTATTCCTGAAAATTAATTAACTCGCAAACTGATAAATATCATTGGCTATTTATTAAGCACTATGAGTTACAGTTTACAGAGCTTGCTATGTGAAATTTCAGCGAAATACGTAAGGTATCTGAGGACACCTATATTTTTGTAATTTAAACTAACCCGATAATAATCAATGCATTCTTTATATCAGAAGATTTCATGTCAGATACTACTAATAATTAATGAAATGATAAAGCACACTGTAATAGTGTCTGTAAAAGCGAAATGCGGAAATTTAGAAATTGCATGATTCCTAAAAGTCGCCGGACCTTTCGCTTGAAAAGATAGAAAGGAACTGCTGACTGAAAACAATGGAGATGAGTTGGCCACCATGAAGAAGGGCATTGTCAACGCTCTGACTCTATCATTCAATTAGAACACCTGAGTTTGTCAGGGGAGCGCATGCATGATCGACGAAAATGCTGGGAAGTCAATGCGCGACATCTTGCCAAAGTTTTTCAAGTGTCTGAAGGAACAATAAGGAATTTCGTTCATCAAGACCTTGGATACAAGTCATACATTCTTATGCAAGGTCGGTTTATGTGAACAAAAACAACTCAAGAGAATTGTTTAATGCGTGCAAAACGACTCATAAACTAATTGAAGCACCCAGAAGAGCAAGAATGCCCTTGGTTTTTTGCGACGAAAAAAAAACTTACACCAAGATAAAAAAAGTTGATCCAAGATATGATAGATGGCTATATGCGGGCGGACCCCACTGAATTTACAAATGTTATATGCACGAACTCTCAAGGAATAGTGATGGTTTTCGGTGTAGTGACACATCATGCCTCTTCCATTTTTCCACAGGGCATTAGAGTCAATGCAGATACAGATAGATGCCTATGCGGACTCTTCAAATCATTATTGTTAAGCCACCTCGGATAGACAGCTCCATCCCATAAAGCTTTTAAAATTCAGGATTGAATGGCCGAGAATTTTCACCGTCATGTCACGCCAATCTTATAACTGCTTTCTAATTCACCGGACCTTAATCCTTTGTATTATTACTTGTGGGATAGGTATGGTTGAAAAGGAAGTTAATAAGCATCCTCACAACACCAATTCCTTTTTCATGGAAGTAATAGCCCGAGCAATAAGGGTCATCAATAGAGAACAAATGGTCAAGCTTGTGATCGCTTTCGAAATTGAATTGAGTGGGTGATAGAAGTCGAAGGGAGATATATAAAATAAAACCTAGGTTAATATTATGTTTACTTGTTTTATCGCAAGAAATTGTAAGTTGTAACCATTAACAGTTTCATCTTCTATTTTTCTAAGCGTATGTGTCCTCAGATGTCTTACGTACCCTGTATATAAGAGTAACCTACCATATTCCTACCCGCATTATTATTTAAAGTGTGCACAAATTCCATAATGGCGAATGATGTGGCATCGAGATAGATCACTGGAGGCCAGGAATCCAGACAAACAGCATGAAGTTCATTGCTCTCCCGCATAGTCAACTCAGCTAACAATTCGAAATCACGACACTGAAAGGCATGGATAAATTGTGGGACACGCTCCTTAACCACCTTAGCTCGAGCTTCTTGAAAGAGAGGACTTGTGACCGTCGTTCGACGCATTGCGACACTTGAAGGCACAGACTTCTTCTGTGACGATGACTAAAAAGATAAAATTAAATTAAAATAGATACTCAGCACTTTGCTCTTGTATGATAATCTCCGATTTTATCTTAATTCAAGCTGAATCCGTGTTACGATTGATAGACTACATCCCTTGCAAGCTAGTACTTTATTCACATGTCGTCTTAAGTTCATTTTATAAGTTTAGACTTGACTTACCCTTCTCTTCCATTAATTAAGTTTCAACAAGTTGATTCTCTTAAATATTACCTCTCCTAGTCAACTTGTTCACAATATCATAATTCAGCTTTAAGACCTTGAAAACACACACGTTGACTCATGTTTTTTATGAATATCCGGTATGTGGCAATTTATCTTAAAACCAAACAATCACTATTACTTATCATTACTTAAGTCTGCATAACAACCCGACTTTATCTCACTCGTAAGTGACTTACAATCCTGATTCCTCTTTTCTGATGATGTGGTCCTGTGATCCATATTTCAATTCTACACCTACCATTTCAGAAAATTGGTGGCCGCCTTGTAGCGCTTTTTTCTAGTAAGAGGATTACTTTCAGTATAATATTATTGCATCCGTCTGCATGACAATCTCAAGTAAATAACGTTCTCTATGCATTTAGAATGGATTATTGGATTATAGTGGTAAAAGTGTAAGCCCAAAGATGTGCTACAACTTTATTTAATAGATGTAGCACAACGATAAGACTTATAATTATTAAGTAAAACTCACCACGCATATCAGAATACGAAGATCAGGCCAATGAGTATGTAGAAAGAGTTGCCGCACACAGGGTGAGTAGCGTTCTGACTCTGAAGCGGGAGCTTTCCAGTAAACAATACCACCGAATATACTGCGACATGCTGAACCGGAACCGCGTCTAGAGATTTGAAAGGAAAAAACCGTACCTAAGCCAAACTATCAAGAATATAACAGAAATTACTGGCCTATAAGCGCAATATACTCCAAAAACTGCGAATGTTTACGTATTGCGTAAAAGAATGAATTAGTGGTCGCGAATCGAATGTCATATCGAAAGTTTACCAAACCGAAACAATTAGTCAAGTAATTCTCGAGAAGGCAACTGATAAAAATAAAATTATGTCGACAAATAGTTTATTTTTGAGAAGTCATTAATAAATACCGATTAATAAGACCCACTTCACTCCCAAACCTTAGTCTGAAAGCAAAAGACTACTTCAAAATTAAAAATGAGAAATTCCTGACATAGATCGACCTATTAATATACTATTGATGTGAAGAAAGTATAAATTCATCGAATTCTACGAAAAGAACTTCAACTTTGTGAACTGGAAATCACTAACCCATAAATCATTAAACAAAATAATTGAAATGGAATCATTAAATCTAGTAACTGCAATGTATATAAAACTACATTCTTCGCCCAAACTCCTCATTTTCTATCTTTTTTCGTCAATTTTTCCACAATTTGGAGTCGAAATGGGCCCTTCAAAACTAGCGATGGTGTGAGGGCTACCTTAGTTTAAGGCAAAATCCTTTACTTCCAATCTAATTTTTCCTCCTATGAATGAAGAGCAGTTATTATGAATCAGCTAGAATAATCAATAAATACCAGTTTTGCAAAATAAACCTGACGTTAATATACCTTGCAAGTGAAGCGACATCACAATCAAGCTGATAGAGATTTGAAAGGCCGAATGCTGAAATAAGACCAAACTGTGTAACTATCGTAAAAATTTAAAGGAGCTGCTATGCTTTGAAAATAGTCACCCATAGAAGCGAATCCAGAAGCGGATGAGGCAAGACCGGCTGCAGTCGGAAAGTTATTGGAACTTTCAATACAAAGATGCTTAGACCTGTTAAACGTTCCTTTTTGCATCGCACGTAACTGACAATTCTAAATCGCAAATACAAATCTCATCAGCACCTTACAATAATAACATCTTTCATTCGGGCAGTTAAGGGATGCGATCTAGGAAGAAATATATGAACTTAAAGAAAACTCACTTTCCGTTAAGGCGAAATATGTGCCTATCATCATCGATTAAGGATATGATTGTTCGGCTATGTAACTAATCAAAAATATAGCTGATTATATTTGCGATTACATGTTCGCTACTAAGAGTCAAACTAATGGAGTCCGTCACCGGTTCAATATTCATTATATCCGACTTTCCCCCTATATTTGACATTAAATTAATCTACATAACGTACAATATTTGAGGAGAGCGATGTTTATCGGTGCAATAACCTCAACCATTTAGAAAAACGTGACGACACAGAGCTACAGACAGATAAAGAACAATCGACCTTGGAGTAAAAATACATAACATCTGTTTGCATAAACGTAATATTAATCTATATTTGGTTTTTTATTTTTATTAAATAAAGATCATGCATTTATATGTATTTTTTCTCTTTATTCTAGTTTGTTTATATGCTTAATATTGGTCATTAAATCTTTAAATTAGTACTATCAGAGGAACCATTTTTGAAATCCTTGGGGAGGTTGTCGCGTGAATATTGCAATGAGGGGTGACGGTGTAACGAAACATCAATTACGGTTTAGAAAGCAGAGAGATAGGAAGGAGAAAGCTAAAGAGAAAAGGGAACGCCAAAGAAAGCAGAAGAAAAGTGGAACTATTGCTGGATTTCCTCAAACGCTAGAATCTCTCCGTAATCCTGATGAAACTATTCTTCCTAAGCATGATCCAGACCTCCAATACGAAGAAGAAAATGCAAGGCTATTTATTTATTTGATTTGCTCTATTTAGGATGAATTTTCTCGCATTTACAACAATGAAGTCGAGCCTAAAATCTTACTAACTCATTCAGATCGAGTTTCCCCTCGTACGATTGGATTTTGCAAGGAATTATCACGTGTAAACTAGTTTCACCTTATAACTTATTGTGATGTGTTATTTTTAAGCTCAATGATTCATATTTTTATACTTCAGGTGATTCCTAATCTGACACTAGCTCCCAGGTGGCATCAGTCTCTTAAAAAGCTCATTCCCAAAGCGATTGAGCATGGGTATACAGCTCTTTTGGTTGTCAACGAGGATATGAAAAGGTTAAACACACTGGTTGTTAGCCACCTTCCCCATGGTCCTACAGCCACTTTTCGTTTATCCAACGTTACTCCCAGACGCAAACTTCGTGGTCTTAAAAATCGTGGTATTGAAGATGGTGTCATACCTCATCTAATTCTCAATCGATTCATGACAACTCTTGGTCGTCGCGTGGAACGAATCATCGGTGCTCTCTTTCCTTTGGAATCTAGAGGTGTACCTCAGCCCCACTGTCGTACTGTTGTGTTCCACAATCAGCGAGACTTCATCTTTTTTCGTCACTATCGATATATTCATAAAAAGAATGATGGAAAAACTGTCAATGAGGATGATCCTGAAGCTGAGAGTTCCATGGAGCCCTTAGATCGTGTCGCTGTAAATGAAGTTGGACCTAGATTCACCCTCAAGCTTAAATCTATCCAGAGGGGTACATTTGATAGTCAGTTTGGTGAGTATGAGTGGGTGAAAAAAGGATCGGTAATCGGAAACTCACGAAGAACTTTTGTACTATAATGTACATAGTGCATATTTCTTTTACTTAAGAATGAACCTTAAAACAAGTTTGGGTTGTTTTGAATGGAATATTTATTTGGTACTATAGGGTATTGTTAAAATTGGGGCAGCTTTATTCCAATCCGTGATTTCGTCGCATGTGTCTATCGAAGTCTCTTCTTCGTATACAGATTTTGTCGCAGATCTTGCAAACGTAAGGGTTTTTGAGACCTGTTTTGGTCTCCATAGTCCCTCCTATTCCATGTGTTCGAAGATGCTTATTTAGATTAGAAGGGTCTGCAAATTTTCGATCGCATATTTTACATTTGAGGGGCTTTAGACCTGTATGCATTCGTTCGTGAATCTTTAAACTGTATCGACGAGCATAGTATCGTCCACAGAATGGACAGGTATTCTTTCTTCTCCCTTCTGCACAGGATTCTGAACGTAACAGCAGATGTGATTTGAGGCAGTTTGGTTGGCTAAAGTCCATTCCACATTCTAGGCAGGAATACCGTGTTGGACCTAAAATAATAATGTTTATATAGTGTTACTAGTTGTATTTAAGTAGCATATTTAGCCGAATATTACTTTTTATGTTTTGGGGTATTAGGAACGGTACGCCAATTGAGAGCCCGAAAAGTATGTCTGGCCACGCGAGTAATTCACTGCCGAAATAAATGTCTCTAAGAGCAACAAAGCGCAGTCTTTGGACGTTTATGTCCTGATGTCCGTGACGCCCACACATTATCGCCACGTTTGTATTGCTTTCTGCTGGTTGCAAGCAATCAATTTCGGGTAAGATGACGATATTTTGTTCCATCCAGTTTTGTGCTGGACGAATCTCGTTCATCCATTGCTCTGAATCCTTTTGATTTGTTGCATATTCTTCCGGATTTAAAGCTTTTATTCCTCCATGAGAATCTAAAAACTTTGAGGTAAAACGGTATAAGATCTACTTAGTCTATGATTTAAGGTATTTATATGAATATAAGTTAAGGTCAAAAAGTCATCATGACGCACTTAATCATGGAGTGAGGTCACTCTACGTTAATTACATGTCTGGCTCTCATCAACAATGTTGCCGGTGCCCTCTTATCCGTCGGAAAGATGACATGGCTATCGATTGGAGAGATCAACAAGCGTCATCTATCAAAATAAACATTCTGCATGATTAAATCAGCTTCTCCCCCAATTTCTGGGCAATTTTTATTAAGCTATGAGATACCGACTAAAATGAACAAAAGAAATTGAGACAGCAGGTGTGATAAAAAGCGTGTCAATTATCCATCAATCTTGGCCGAAACACCTGAACAAATTCACGTCATATTTTGAAGTCTAAAACTTAGTCTCAATGGAACCCCTATAAGCATTGTGAGATGAAATGTTCATATTTAATGCGAAATCTCCTTGAAAGTGGGGAAAAACCACAAAAACTATGGAAGAGATCGTTATAGTAGGAATAAGATAAATTCCAAATACCCCATCTCTGAATACTTTGAAATTAGCGGTCACTGAGTATCAGAGTTTTCCAGTTGACTGTTATATTATCAATCAGTTTCACCAAATATTTTAAACAATAACAAATCAAAAGCTAGTGCTAATTAAAGTTTTCCAACCCTAGATGAATTAGTCAGCACAATTGGGGAGTAAATCTCAAATACTCTTATATCTAAATCTTTAAATCAATGGATTTATGTTAGTAAGCCGAATCAAAGATTAAAATCCACACAATTGTGTGATCTATTGGTCTGACACAATATTTAAATTTCAATTATAATTAATATTAATGGTAGGCGCTATTTCACAATTCGTACAACCTTTGCCTGACCTCTTTTTATTCAATATAAACATTATTACCATATATGCTAGTTGTGCACTAGGAATGGTATGTGGTATGGCATGAAAAATATGCTGGATATCTTGGTGAATACAGTCATGTCAATTGGCATCTGTGATGGCCTTCTTTTTTCTAACTTTGATGTAGCGAAGACCATCACAGTTGAGAGGTTTAATCACCGTTCACCGAATTTCACGGTCATGCCATGGAAAACTATCCTACTATTGCTACGGTTATTAATTGACCAGGCATTCAGCACTTTCAATGAACCCAAATTTGTGTGAGTAAATTACGTTTTCCTGATATAGAAAATCGTGTTTTGAGGTACCTGACTCTTGTTTATTATACCCTGAGAAGCAACAGCCATAGTTTAACTTCAACTGTCATCTAAAAATATTGTAGAGATGAATAGCATCAGTGGCATATGCCATTGTAACAGTGGTGACATAACATTGCATTAACTCACTACAGTCCTGCCAGAGTCATGTCTTAAGTTCTACCAAATATAATTATCGATCTACTCAATAAGACGTTAGAAAGTGAAGAGGATAGTTAAATGTTCCGTGAAAGATAACTGAATGTTTAATAAATGTTTGGCTCTCATCTCCGTTATGTTAAACAAAAAGCTTTTGAATAGCATGTGAGATCATTTTAATTTCTCAATCATTAGGAGAAAAAATGGGATGAAGTGACCCTTCTTGATAAAAAATATCGGACAAGCATTTGCTACGATCCAAGGGACGAGTCATGAAACCTGAACAGCGGAACGTGAACTAACCACTCAGTAAACTATTTTCAACCGAATTTCAAAAATCAAATGAAGAAGTTGCTGTCAGAATCTTTTTGTTCCTCTACCCTTAAAAATTAACCGGTTTCAGTTGCTCCCCACAATATTTCCCAAAATTTTTCCTATTACTGTAGTTAATAGAAGCAGCTTATAATTACGATAACTCCCACTATAACCAGGACTACGCATACATCCAGCAGAGAACTGTCCTGAACTAAGTATGTCCGAAATATCGCAAATACATTTCAATACAAGTCCATATGCAAATTTTTCGCTTTTCTCAATGTTAGCGAAGGGAATACCACCACTGAGCCAATAGACACTAAGTAGAGAGCAGTCCTTAACTAATCCCAATTGGAAAATGAAATCTAGCGAAATCTAATGTTAAAAGCTAGGGTAGCTGTATTTGCATAAAACATGGCAAATAAAAAGAGAAATTGTATTTATAATAAAAAAGTAATTGTAAGGGGTCATATAAGCATATACGATATGTTGAAATAGGTACTTAAGATAAAAATATCTTTAACAAGAAAGCCAGTCATAATAGTTTCAGAAGATCAAAGTATCGTTTAATAAGTAAATATTAAAATTTCAAAAATTATGTAAATATAAGCTATTTTGAATGAATAAATCAAAAGCAAACCATTCTGAATTCACTAAAATATCCTTCATGATGGTTGCATAAAAAACATAAAACTGAAAATTTAATAAGCTTTTCGCAGTTAATTTTATAAATTACTTACCATCAAAAGTGGCGACTTTTCATTCTCGGATCCTGGTTCAATTAAGTTGCAGAAAAAACATTTGAAGCAAAATAGCCACGAAGAAACGATGCCTATTTCACTTCCGGCAAGAACTAAAGGGACATTAGAGACTATACCTCTTCGATAAGATCGATTCATTTTTGTCAAAAAAAGGAATAACCAATTCTCATCTATTTACCTACTATGAGTACTGATTCAATGTCAGCCAATCATAATGTTGCCGATAGTCAAAAACCAATCAACAAGCGCAACGCGGATTATTATCCAATCAAAACGCTAAGTTAACATTTCATGAGTTATTATTGAAATTTCCTTTGACTTCAAAGAACAGCAAAATGCAACTTAAAAGTTAAAATTATGCGTTAAATTTTTACGAATTCGTTAATTTATTGAGTAAATGATTCATTTGTTCATAGATCAATTTGAATGATCCCAAAGAGGTCCCTTAAAAGAGGATGAAAATTAACTGATATTAATCATTTAAATACGGTAATTATCAACAGATTTCCCACAATGGAAGCAGATAGTGTCTTCTCTTTCTTATCATTAGTCGGGAATTATTAAGACGTCATCACTAGAGATTTTCAGACAATGGGACTCTAGTTTAAAAAGGTAACTATCCAAAGATTTGTACCAGAATTCTTTTCCATCATTTCAACAAGAATGTTTGAAAGCAAATATGAAGTGGTAAATGCAAGGCAGATAGCTGTTCTAAAAGCGTCACTTATTTTTACTCCTATATGATTTAGAATTCCGATCAAAATATGATATGAAAAATATTAGATGTGTTATTCACTTTGTTTTTCATACCGCCAAAATTTCATATTTTCAATGAATTTGTTTGATATAGCTTTACGGTTTTCCAAAACAAATTTATACCAACCCCAATTTTCTGCTAATTCCACTTCCATATTTGCATTATCACAACTGAAATTGTTTATCCATTGTTTATCCTTTTGTGTCGGTATAGTAAGTGATAAGATGAGGACTTAAGCAGTTTCGAGAAAAGTGAGATGGTCTGGAAAGGATTTCAGGAAAAGGAGAAGACAAAAGCTCAACTCATTTCGGGTCAATCAGACAAGTGACCGGTAGTAGACAGGTGACTAACAGAGTAATTTAAAACTCTAACACCCCAGAAATGATCGTCCAAACTGATTAGTATATGGTCTACAGAAATTAAGATGGACAATATATTGAACATCCAAAAAGGTCGAGTCTATGTGCTAAAAGAACAGTGGAAAAATACGTTGATTGAGGTTACAAGTGATTGACGATTAAATTTTATCCAACAGATAGAAAGCCACGCAGGAGACTTCAAAGTTAATCTAAACACACTAGATTTCCTTTAACTTCCTCTCTCTTCCTTTCTGTCTAAAATACTTATCCAGCCTCTCAAAGGGTCTCAGGTAATTTAAATAATTTTATTTGGTAGATTGACATTACCACCTTAGAATAGCGGGGAGTTATAGAAAATTTCGGAAAGGAGACACAGTTTTCGACCAGCATGGAGTGCCAGATCGGGTAGACTTTTCGCCTTCTGATCGGCAGGGAACCTTTGCTGTATGTGCTTGATATGTGGTATACTAGTTGCACACGTTTATTTTTTTATCTTGTCTCTCTCTCGGTTTAAATCGGGGTGGTGACTACCCCGCTATATTTATTGATAGACAGTCTCCTGTCTGTCGTACTTTACCTCCGAACTCAAAATAACCAAAATAGACGTTTTTAATAACGTCTCAGTCTTAGGAAGAAAACTAGACCGAAATAGGTTCGCATCTTTCCTATAAACAACTCAACTCAAATTGTACACCCCTTTCCACAGTCTTAATAGGTACGCCTGACTTATGAAAACCGTATGCAAATCATAAACAAAAAAAAACTAACTGCAGCGGTTGAATGTCTAACTTCCAAAAGCTATTCGTGAGATCTCTCTGAGATATAAATTCAAGTTCAAAAGTACAATTACATAAGACGCTAACTGCTTAATGAAGTATTAATCCCGTTGGTAAAGCTAATTAAGAAGCTGAAATAAATAAAGCTGAATATCCCCTCTCAGGGTTGACTGGAAACAGCAGCCTTTCGAAAGAAAAAAAACGGTCAAGTAAAATTATATAATTAAGAAGAAGGAAAAAGAAATGGAAGTTGGAGGAGCAAGGAGAGAGAGCGGAATGGAGAGTTTGATAAAGGGGTCAAATTAAGATATGACATCAGATGAGAAATCGCAAATAATTATCTAACAATCTGTTCGTTCAGTACAAATGCTTTAGGTTATATCAACGATGGAAACATCATTTTACTGTTTTCATACTTATTCAGTGATCCATTTGCTGATTGATTGGTTGTCATTTCGAGATTTGCCTCAATATTTACATTAAATGCTCAGTAGTCAGTGAATTGATTGCAACGAATGCGATCATACTAACAGTGTCTAATTACGTGAGGGCCAGCTAATTGCGCAAAATTGATGTTTTATTGCTCATCACGAGGAGAGGAGTCTAAACTTCGATTTCATATACGCAACACACTACATTTTAATGGTGTGAAAATCGGGGGAGAGAAGTAAGAGTTGCATCATTAAATTGAGTAATTGACCCCATATGGTCAATTTCATCTTGACCACATTTGCTGTAGCTGGTTACTATCATCCCAGGTGGCCCATGCAATCAAGTTCATTTTTAGAGTCTAATGATAAAAAATCTTCTTTTATTAATGGAAAGTAGCATGAATATATACTATCCCATAATTTCCCTTTAATCTGTCCATTTGTATTTTATGCCATCATTTTAATACATAACAATTCACTTTGAATGAACTGTGTTAAACTAAATATATTGTCTCTAGTCTCGTCTACTAACTCTTGGCTATAACGAGATACAAATAAATGGATGTAGTATTGCTAACCACAGAACAAAACAGCCAATCAAGTTCTAAATATCGCTGACACTGTTTTATTCATGCATTCGGGAAGGAAATTATAAATATTGCACATTTGAACACTACAAAGTGAACTCTTTCCCTTATGAGGATGTGAAAACTCAATGAAATAAGGCGTATGATAGTTTTGGTCTACCTCAAATTGATCCTCTCCTCCTCTTGATACCTCAGTGGACTTGTTTGCTCTTTCTCATTATTGAACTTATAAAACTTCTTCCACATTGCGGTAAGACAAATAGTCTGATAGAAGGCAGATTAGTATATTTTAAACAGAATTCATCTCTCGGACAGTGGGTTATTATTGTTTTTACATGTACTCAGATCGAGGAGTGAATTTCCATCATTGATATGCTACCAACTAATCAGCAGGCTACTCAAATCCCAAAGCTATATTTAAGCGGTTGTACGATTACAATAACGAAACCGTCTTTGATTACACATCTAAGGTCATTTAATGGATCCGAGCAATTGGGCGCTTAACAGTTTCGCAATGGTAGCCAAGATTATATTAGTGGCTAAATACAATCATATGAGTAACTTAATTACCCTCTCAGAATAACCAAGCTATGAACACAAAATTCATCAAGAGTCAAAAGTAGATCTCTTATTGGAGCTTTGATTTGACATATAATTGAACACAATCACGACGAATTCTGTTCTGGTGACTCAGAAGAACGACTAGATAACGAAAAGGAAGGTGAAAGTCTGTTGGGATTCCGCATTAGCAGTTGAAGACTTCCACCGCTATCGCCTTCATCTCCACAGCTGCTAGTACCAGTGGAGTGAAGAGTCAAGTTGTGTTGACATTGTCTCTGTTGCAAATCCTTCCCGCCTTCCACCACAACCGTCTCTGAAGAGAGATGCATCCACTCGGAAGACGCTGCGTGGTTTTGACCTCGAATCATCATAGGAGGAGAGGTTAGGAAGACCGAAGGGGAGATTGAACCCTCTGTGAGACGTCGGATACGTCTTCGGCGAATCATGGCTGCACGGCGTGTTAAACGACATGGTGACTGATTGGCATTCTGTTCCTCATTTGTCTCCTCTCCTTCCTCACTTTTAGCTTGTGTTGCCTCCGGAGCCAGATGCTGTTTTCTCGAGGAGGATATTTCTGACTCATCGTCCGACGAATCAGCTGCTGAGTCATTGGCAGTTAGACATGTAGCACTGACAGACAAGTAGTGGTGGTGGCTATGGCTGGAGTGTTGATCTATCTGACGATTAGGCACCGACGCTGTATCGATTGGAAGCTGATGCAGACCTGATGATGAGGGCACATTGAGACTAGAAGAACACCGATGAATAGTCTGCAAAATAAAAGATGTGCATTAAATACGTTTCTACTTATAAAATATCAGTAGCCCTTCATCAACACGCAACAATTATTTGAAAGAGCTGAACAACTAAGTCAATGATTGACTTAAAATATATCAGTAGCAATTTCCACTCACCACCGGTTGACGTCTTGCTGAATTCTCACCACCCGAAGTATGAGGTCTAGGTGGTTCCAGAAGTCGTGGGCTCGTCACAATTGTCACCTCTTTCTCTTCCACTTTCGCGGAGGACGACAAGTAGCCCGGATGGAATCCACCAATCGGCGAAGTCCATAAACACGCCGATTGGCCAATCGCTGCCAAGCCGAGCATATTCATCCATCGAGTTCGTGCTCCTTCGCTATCAGCGGCAAAAACAAACCTTGTCCACTCATTATACACCCGAAAAGGATATCTCCCCGAACGACCACTTTCGTTCGACACCGGAGAGATTGTAAACCCATGGAGGAGAATCAGCCCTTCGGCATTTTCTTCCTCCTGATTTCGGTAATAGTAGAAGGTATTGTGTTTGAATACACACCAACGTTTGACATACCGGTTCCCAAATGATGTCGAAGTGCGTTTTTTGAGCCATAACCACCCCTGGGAGTTAGTCTGAAGTTTAGACGGGCTCAAATTTGATGGGGGAGGGGTAGATGATACTGTAGTATTCGTTGTAGCGAAGTCTTCCAAAGATCCCAGGGTTACAGGTCGTCGACGGTTCTTTCTATGGGAAATCGGGGGCACATCTTTAGACTTCATGGGCGACAGAGGAGGAACAGAGGACTCTGTGTTGGAGGTTTGATCCTCATTCGGAGATGAGGGGATAAGAAGAGAGGGTTGGAGGGCTTGACAATAGCGTTCGTGGCGTGGACGACTGTGAGTTCTCGACAAAGTGATTGGAGCTTTCAGAGATTCGGACTGGTGTAATGATTGGCGTGACAAATTGTTACGGAGTTCTGGGATCTCAGCGGCAAGCGATTCTTCTTCCTTCTCCTCGTGTGAAATACTAGCCGTAGTTGTAGTAGTTGATGTGGCTGAAGTATTTGATGAGGCTGACGGTAGAGGCTGAGTTCGACGTTTGGGCGTGCGATTTCGGATGAAATCTGAACGTCTGAAAAAAATGATGCCAAATTATTCACCGGGAATAAAAGAACTGAAAAGGTCAAAAATGCTTGATAACTTTAATCTTGTATCGATAAGATTTTTTCTTTGACTATTGATTTTAACCAACATCTGAAAACGGCATATTTTGAAATTTGAGATGAGTAATGTAATAGAATGCATTAATAGTAGGCTGTAACTTCACGGACAATTCTCCTCTCAAACTATCGGTCTGGAAGCTAAACAATTAATGATTTCAGTAATGTATTGTATGTTGAATTCATCAAGAAACAGACCTACTAAAGACCATGTTAGAAAGACGATCTACACATTTTCAATACACCTAGCAAGAGTTCACGGATTTCCCCCCTCAGACACAGGGCTGATCGATTATTATTCTTTCACGTTCATACCTGGGAAGAGAAATTCTGTATCCTTCCTACTTAACTAACAATATTAGTCAACATTAACCTATATCAGTGGCAACTAAGCGTTACATAAGTTACTTGTACGTAATTTGTTTAAAATATCCAACCTGGAATGTTGCGGTTCGGCAGTGAAGGGACGCAGAGATTTAGTCAAGGCGTGCATACGATGACGCTGTGATGACATTGAGTAATCGGTACATTGGGAAGGACGTTTTCGAATTCTCAAATCAAGTCGACGGGTACTCTGTTGAATCAATCGAGCTACTGCATTGTGCTCCCAACCAAGCTGCAACGAAAATAAGTGGACAATTTATAAATTAAATATGCAAAAGTGTGCTAGCTATCCGCCTAAAGTTTAATAAAAGGCAAGAATGATTGAACCATCATCTATTGAAATGCTATTATCTATCTCCACTAAAGAGGAAGAAAAAAAGAGTTAATTTTGATAAGGGAAGATGAAAGAAGCTCAGTTTCTTAGCAAGTAAACTGGCAAATTTGGGGTTAGAAAAAGAAGGTAAAAATAAGAACGAAGGAGAGGAGAGTCAAACCAAAAATGTGTCAGTAACCTAACAGAAACATTAACAATGAGTATATCACGCGATGTTTAGTTAGGTGATGGCAAACAGTTGTGACTAAAATGCGGGAGTTAATGAAAAGTTAACGAAGTAGAAGGTAATTTTCCTCTTACCGCACATCAACTTTCAGCTGATAAGTAATGAATTCATTGAACAATTGTAAGAAAATCATGTGTCTTAATTTACTCAAACTGACAATTTTCAACTTATACCATGAGCAATTAGAAGATCCATTTTTCAATATTACGAATATCAATAACTACCTTTGAATAAGCTAAACCGGTTTCTACTAATTCCAAAACTTAGTTAAGATAACAGTCCTGTGATCATGAATATTGGGTAAGGGCAACAACTCAGTCATACAAACTGGAGCAACTCGAGGTGTGCATATTCTTCTGTTATCAAATAAACTACAACTGGATTCATTTTAAAAATGCATGAATGCGAATTTTCGTTCATGAAAATGGTGCCCAGTGCACATAATATCGATTTTTCGAAAGTTGTGCAGACCCATCCAACCATTCTTAAGTGTTAACCTATATTCGTATGCAGCTCTTAAATTCAATATATGCCACTATGTAATCTAATATTTGTGTTTTATTCAATTCTTTGGTACTGCGTCTATTTCATCACCAATAGTGGCTTAGCGACAACACAAATCCATCGATCAAAATACTAAACTTTCGAATTTCATCTTTTTTCCTTAAAACTAGTAAAATGTATAATCTAAAGCCAGTTTGGCTCGCTGACTCAAAAACGAATTGCCCTACTTCTGAAAAAAATGCGCCTTGTGAACAAGGGAGTTAACCAAAATGCTAAAATACCGCAAAAGGACCGTTAAATAGTCTTATATCAAAGAATTGAGCATAGTATTCATAATTTTAACCGTATGAATCGTATGTGATAGTAAAAAATTCTCTAAATATAACGCAAATCGACCCTCAATCTAAAGTGAACTAGACCATGCCTGAATGGTCACCTAATCAAGCTCTTTAATGACTGCTGGTAAACCAGGTACTTCGATACTTGAATATTGGGCGTATGCCTAGGAAAGTACAAACGTGAGAACAAACCCTACTATGGAAATATCTTTTTTTGCCTACACCATGGCGAAATACGTTTTACTAAGGATATCGGAAAAATTCAATTTTAATAAGAGGATCCTTATCAAATATTCCACAAGTATTTCGTGGTGGAATGTCTTTTGAAAGGACTACCATTGTTTTAAGAACAGTAGTTCAAGAAGCCATTTATCGTTGATGTGGAGCAGTACTAACCTTTGTGGACTTAAGAGAAGTATTTGGCTCTCTTCTCTTGGAAGACTAAAACCTCTAACGTACCTGAATGTCAAACACAAATGTAATTGAAACATCAGAAACTCACTCAAATATTATTTAAGAAGAGGGTTATCAAAGAAGAGGATCCAAACAGAGTCTCCTACTTATCGGTACAGTATCACTGCTATGAAGATGCTATATAAAAAGATTGCGTAAACTCAAAATAATACTAATAATAGAGAGATGACTAGAACGAATCTTAATTTTTCTAATGGTACAATCTACTTGTAAATCAGACAACATAAAGAGGAGCTTAATGAAAACTCACCACTAATTGGTAATTGACTTCGATAATCTCGTCATCTTTGGCAATTGCACCGCAAGTGAATGCCGGAGCTTGCAACTAACAGGAAATAAACAATATTAACATGAAAAATACACATACATTTGAATCCAGTGAATTAATAATATGAACATTAAATTCATTAGTGTAGAAAGTAAATCCCTAGAAGATTGAACGTCAAGAACTAAAACGGAGCATACATAAGTGGCCTGCTCATCCTTTCTCAAAGATACGTATTCTACTGAACAAGGGGTAAGTAGTATCGAATCATCGCAATCATGAATAACAACCTCCAACCGATCTTTCAGTTCCCTGGTCAACTCAAGCATCGCATTTTGGTACGTCAATAAACTCGATTTCCTCAAAGCTGATTGGAGAACGGTGTTAAGGTTAATGGTGTGTTGTAACATAACTCCGCGAAGAGCAGACAATCGAGAGAAGTGAGAAAAAGGGCCACGTTCTAGCCAAGAGGCCGCCTTTTTAACCACCAAACCCAAACGAAGAAGACATTTAACCAGAAGATGCTCAAATTCGCTAGTGGATTCGAAAGACGCATTTTGATTACGAATGCGTTTTAGGAGAGCTGTAAACTGTTCAGTTATTCGAAGAACATTAAACAAAAGACGCTGCATGTTCTCGGCCTCAAGACCAGTAAAATTCTCAATAAGACCAGATATGGCAACTTGAAGCTGACGTAAATCACCAATTTTAGTAATTCCGAGAGATTTCAAATCAGATTCTGTTAGACATGAGAGACAATGTCCGGTCAAATTTGACGTACGGAAAGAGGAAAGATAGGGTTGAACAAATAAACCAAGACCCTCTATCCACGTAACTAATTGGGCGTTCGACCAGTTAGTGTAAGAGGGTGGTAAGTTATCTGGTGCAGTCATATACCAAAAAAACTGGCAGTAAAAAATGAAAGATAGGTAAATATATTCTCTACCGAAATAAAAAGCTTCTGATTCAAAGGGGATCAATACATTGTGCATTTGAAGAATAAAGATCTGTAATCATCTGAAAGTCCATAACCTGAAGAAGATCATAAAGATATAAGCAATAAATCAAAAAGCATTCCCTAGAGACATTATGCAAATTTTAGCTATTACAAACAATCACAAGGTCATGTCATATTAATAAGAAAAGTCCTTTTAAATTATTCGGCAGATCTTTCGCATGTATATTTTAAATCAATTTAGATTCGTCCTTCAGTATTAATTAAACATTTAAATAACAAAATTTGTGAACATTCATAATTTGCTACATACTTTTCTGATATTCATATGTTTGAATTGAAGTTTATGTCAAATTTCTTTTGATAATCATTTTGATTAATAGCATTTGTTACTTCAAAAATACATGTAACGAACATTCCAAGGTTGATATAAGGTCATGAGTGAAATTTTCTTTGTCAAATATTGTTATTTAGATGATTGTGATGATAAGTATAACTGAAAGTCTAGTTGTTAGCGAAACGAATCTTCTGAGATATCCTGGATACAGATAATCTGGGGAAGTGGAAAACTTAGCTAAAATGATTTTTTTTCATTTGATCTACCTAAAGGGATAAATGTGATTTTACCCAAAATTATCACTAAAAGAGACAAAGAACGGTGAGTTCATAACAGATTTCCGGTCAAATAACGAAATTTCGATTTGCTTCTGTTAGGAAGCAAAATTAAATATTTTCGTTGCTGTAGAGAGAACTGACTTTTTTCATCTCTTATGCTTGCACCCATATATTTAAGACCACCAGTGGAGAAGCCATCACCATGATCATCGGCTTACAAGACAGCTAATCATTTATAGCATATTCAATCCTACATAAGTAAATTTATTCTATTAATACAAAACCATCGTTTGAACTGTACGTCTTTTCAATTTCTCTTCCTTGAGTCCAAGCAGGTTTAGTAAAAGGCAACTTAGAAGCTATATAAACTCTTTCTATACCTTTAACTTCCCATAACAGCGAACGTGAAAAAAAATTCGGTGATGTTGCACGTTGCTACTTGATGCTGATGACTGAGAAACGAAAAAGCATCGGTGGACTGATCGCTGTAAATCTAAGAGATGTTACCCTCGCTAGTGACTTCAATAGATACCAGGTGTAACTCAGCATCTAAAGATAGATAACAATGAGATCATCACACCATAGAGATCCGGGCGCGTGCGCGCAAAGATACATGCAAAGCTGTCATTTATCACGCAGAGACATCGAAGATTAAATATGGCTGACGATTCACGAAGAAGCTTTTATATAAGAACGATTATTTGTTCATCAGTAAACTGGGGTGAATACCAGGCTCCCATCGAAGTGATCTACCGATATGAGTAACTTTGACTCATTGCTTTTATGTAGCTCCAGTCGACATCTTAGCATTCTCGCAGAATATTGTCAAAAATTTAGAAAATGTAATACCGTTAGGTTTATCGGGGTCACGTCTATCGAATAGATAGAATAAATTAAGCCACCCATGTCGCCAGATCAATCTGGAGGTGGCAGGCAAGCCACCCCAACTTATTAATAAGTAAATTAAGCTTTCTTTTTTAAACTTCAGTCATGTCTCGTTGTCGGTGTCTCAGCGTGATGATCAACACCTGTTTAGATATCTATGTGCAAACACAGCAAGACCGCCCGTGGACACTGTAGCGGAGATCTTATCGCCAGCCAATCATTTCTAAATTCCGGATGTTGATAGAAACCTGCTGCCTACAGCAGGACATGGCGGCGAAATAATGTGAAATCGCGTCATTTGGATTCAGCATATGGTTAAAGGGCCAATAAGTGAGAATACATGTCTAATGAAAATTGAAATGTGGAAAGCAAACTAAACGAAATATCTGGAATCCCAATAACATGGGATTCTTTTAATCCGCTTACTTCTAGATTTTTATATTTCATTGCATTTGAAACTCTGAATTGTCGAGACATTTCAAAGTAATGTTATTATTGAGTTATCATGTTGTTGTTTTTCCAAGGATAAAGTACAATGTTTCAAATTTATTAAGGAACTCAGTGAAGAACTCCTGATGCTCTACGAATTAATTCAAAGATAGTTATTTAATAATTTGTTGTCATGGAGAATTTATGATGAGCTATAAAATCTCGAATATTTGATAAATTTTCAGGTAAATTTTAATAGAACTGGAGATGTTCTGAATATTTTTTAGGAAAGCTACTATATCGCGCTAAAATAAGCATTTTTGAGGAATCAAAAAACTATGCGAAATGATATGAAAATATGTTCTTTACATAACATATGTTCGGGGGTGTTGTAATCTGCTCTCCTCTGTAGGAAACCGGAACCGATTCTTAGATTCCCGACAACACTGCAATACAAAATGACCCAAACCACTATACTAAAATAAGACGCACGTTTGTGCGTCGATAGGTTAATATATTCGGCGCCATTTAAAATCCTAATGTTAATAAATTGGTCCGTATAAAAAAGAAGCAGAAATTAAAAGGTTATAAACAAAGAATCTTACATATAAGATTAATTTTAGGAAAAGTATTATTCTCTTATATGTAACAGGGGGAATTTGAATTTACTGTTGTCAAATGTGGTAAAAATAATTAGCAAACTAGCTGGGGTTATGACAACAACTAACGGTTTGCAGCTAACAAATGACAACAACAATAACAGTCACCAATTTGTAGTTGTTTGAGTAAGAGCTAAGAACAATTGTAGAGCAGAATACCAAGATTTGATTAGACCAAAAATGTATTCAAGGAAGCCACAACGAGTTTGAAATGTGTGAGAGAGAGATAGAGAGGGGAGCATGCTGAGGAAGAGAGAAGATGAGCTGGAGGCGTAGGGAACGATAACTGACGCGCGCGTTACTACTGAGTGGAGAACAAAGAGAGCTTTATATGAATTACTTGGTAAGGACGCGCACCAGAACATGAGCGCAGATGTACTTTTTAGGTAAAACAGGGCGGTTATGGAAAAGGGGAGAAATCAATGGGAGTGTTTAGACATGGCAGATAGGGGTTGCGCATCATAGGGACATAAAAGACGTCACTCCAAGTTCTTGGAGGAAAAGCCGAAGTATTGTCATGGGGAATGCGAATAAAAGGTAATTCTGAAAATACATAGAGAGTTTTTCATCAGATTGATCAACGCTTAGCCAAAATTCTTACTCCACACAAAGACTCAGATACATAGCAGGGCAGCATCTTTTACCATGCCAATTTTTTGTAAAATAAAAGCTTAGGAATGCTGTGTTTACTTTTCACTATAGAATTCTACAGGATTAATAATTAGTGAATTGGCAGAAATATTAAACAAGAAAGAAGGATAGTAACAGATAAATAGAAAGGTGTTACATAAATATATTAGTCATGTTCAGATATGGAAATATTTTTCAGTAACTTAGTAATAAGTCACGAAATGGGTTAGTAATAAATATAAAGAGAGTGGGAAACAGAACAACGTTAAGAAGAAAGCTTCGCTAGCGTACAAAAAGAGAATACTTAAAGATTACAGGAACATTAACTATTGACCTATTTTCAAGCATAAAAGTTAAGTAATATTAAATGGCATTTTTAAGCGCATTGTCTAGTTTGGGAGAAAATATTTATTTTGGAACGTATATAGTGAAATTTGGTTAACGAAACAAATCCGGGTGAAAAATTGTCGCTTTCATGAACATTAATGTTTAAACTAGAAGTAAATCGCAATAATTTATTTATGTTTAATTGAAGTGATTTTAATCACTGATATCATGCTTAGAACGATCTCTTTCGAAAATACAAGTGCCCATAAAATAACATTTCATAATATTCTGAATCACGCAAAAACGAAATAAAATTTTCTTAGAAAAATGAATTCTCGAAGAATACTAACACGAAAAGTAATTTGCGTCAAATATATTAAAAGATCTGATCACTGATCCCCCATTTTGACCTTGATATATTCACTTTTTGCGGGTTATTTGCAGACAGGTGCTTGCGCTCTCACATCTGTGACTTCCGAATTTGGATATTAGCTTTGACATCTCTAGGATTATATATTATTTTAGTTGGTATGTTGTTAAGTTACTTCAAAGTTGCTTCTGTTCGTAATTATTTTTATCGTTTAGACAATTATTTTCCTGTTTAGAAGCTTTTTGTGTGTTTTCCTTTTTGACAACTTGTTTGGTGAGTATATGTGTTTCTATTACTACATTATTTTCACGTCAATTTTTGTCCTAGACACGTTTATTTTCGTTCTAATTGTAAAACATACAACATTGTTGTTTACATTAAAGATATCTGTCAAAGTGTGATATGCTTTCCAATTGATATAAGGCCTAGCTCTAAGTGATTTGTCAATCGCAATAATTTACGACTGGTATTTCTCTTATCTTTTAATGCGCTTCTGTGCAAGTATAAGTACAATGTTTGCTTATCTAGATGAGAAAAAATCGCTCACATAAAAAGTCCAACAAAAAGACCTCACATCAATCACATCCTGCAAACGAGGTGATGATTACTCCGGAAGTTGAAACGTTGGTTGAGTTTGTTTCTGTTTCTTGTTAAAAGTCAGATTTCATTAACTCATGCGTTTTTCTCCTTTCCACATTCGTCTCCTAGTTTAATGTCATGTACTTGATTATTCTTGTTTTCTTACTTCTAGGCACGATTGTGAGACTGTGAATAATCGAAAAATGTCCTTTTTATCTACTGAAGATTTTGTTAGAGCCTTGGATGGCCAACGATGCATTAAACGGGTACGTTCGTTTGATCAATTCGATAATTTAAGGTGAATCATAATATGAAATTCTATGCTAAGTATCGTATTTGTAATCGTCAGGTTAAGCATTTAAGTATTTACGGAACGAGTAAGTGTTAACGAAATACGCTTGAAGTTCTTCAAGGTCAGAACTCATTTATTTTAATTTTTATCACTTTTCTTCCAGTTTACGGCATGACCATTCATACTATTTATAACCGATCAAATTAGTAACAGTAGAATCGTGATCCCCATCATAGGGACTCTTCTATGCTTAGGATGAGTTTACCCAGCGGAAGATAAGTAAATTATTGAAGTATGAACAATGCAGACGACGTGGATTTTTTCGGTTAAATTTCTCCATTCTTTTTTTCTATGCTTACAAGAATAATCCATCATTTTTAAGTAAACTTTATGTGATAGAGCTTTCTCATGACGAAGCTTCTGTATCTCTTTTCATATTTTTGTTTTTTCTTGTGCGCGTAGAGTTTCAGTTGGCCTGAAATACGATACTCATAGTACCGCAGTTCTCATAGTAGTAGCTATTTTTATCTTTGAATCATTTCTCTTTTGTTCATTTACTCTACTCTTCAGTGACTGATTAAAATTTTACATCCCACATATGTGGATGTTTCTAAATGACTCCTGCTGTTACTTGTTCCGATGTGGTCTAAAGATTCAATTGGCTAATCTAGCGTCCTAATAAATTGGAAAAATTGTGAGAGATTTAGATTGTTTATCTGTTGAATTATCTTATATCCTTTATCAATGCTTTGAAGTATTTTTTTGTTCGAAATCTATCAGGAAGTAAATCTGTTTGATCAAATCACAACAATTGATCAAATCATAGATACAAATTTGTTTAGATCTGAGCGATTGTTGAGCTTTTTATTTACTTTTTATTTCATAAGTGATCATGATTTCTTTGTTTAACCGAAATTGGTAATGTTTCCCTCCTTTTAAATCCAATTTGGATGGTTGAATTCGAATAGAGCTTGATTTGAAGTTTGTTTAATATAAGATTGTATCAGTAAATCAGTTTTTCAAGAGTTAGTTTCTTGATCACACTTATGTTTTACAATTCTCGGAAAACGTATTTATTTTTGACGCTTTTAACCATGTCAGTCAAGCGTTTTTGTTACTCCGTTGCATCTTTGAGGGTTTGTATTTAGAAAAGAATAGATTTTACGATAATTTCCCGATTTGGTATTGTATTTCCCTTCTCAGAACTTTTGACTTCTGTTGTCAGTCAAATTATTTTAACTCAATTGAATGTATATTGAGTGGATGGTTAGGCTTTTTTCAATCAATCCTCGACTTGTACAAATCTACGGCGTTGTTAGTTGATGCCAAATTGATAATGTCTAACTGTTAGTCGACTTTTCTCTAAGTACTCGGCATTCGAATAGGCCTTTCGATTGACTAGTACAAACCAATGTGTTTTATTACTCAAACCACTGTTCAAACTCTGTTTATGTTATCCCTATAACCATGAGTTGAAAATCATAGTCATGCGCTTGTACATGGCACCACAAGTTTGGTTTTGGTATGTGAGTTTGCTCTCCTGTTTTCATCAAATTCACTCTGTTTGTTTTATGCCTAGATCCTGGTGGCTAACAATGGCATTGCGGCGGTAAAATGCATGCGATCAATTCGTTCCTGGGCCTATGTGACCTTTCGAAACGCAGAGACCTTTTTCTTTGTCTGTATGGCCTCCCCGGAGGATGTACATGCCAGTGCCGAGTACATTAAGATGGCCAACAAGATGGTCATGGTGCCCGGTGGTTCCAACGTCAACAACTACGCCAATGTGGAACTCATTCTTCAGACGGCTGTCTCAAACCATGTCGATGTGAGTGTTGATTGCATTTTTTAGTAGAAAGTGTCCTCTAATTAAAAGTTAAGTCAGGAGATTCTCGGTGCTTTGGGACTTAGATCTATGTGTTCATATGAGTTCGCTCATTTTGTAAAATTAACGTGACATCTGTTACATCTGACGACACGACTTCGAGCCCATCCTGTGAATGAAATAATTAGTTGCACTGGATGGTATTGGTTAAAAGATAGGGTTTTCTCAATCAAAAATGTCTTAAGTGCATTGGTACACAGATATATTTATCGTTGCTCACTAATTGTTGACGGTAACATGACGTCTGTCACATCTCACAACATAGTTTCGAAACCCTTCCTATGACTGAATAGATTAATCGTACTTGATAATATTTGGCAGTAAATGGATGACTGAATGTGATTTAATCAGACATGTTTTAAGTCGATTGGTACTTAGATAGTTGTGTGTAGTGATGATGTGACATTTATCACGTCTGATAATGCGTATTCAGAACCTATTCTATGAACGAAATGCCCACTCGCATGGGGTTATGTGATTTTCTCAATTAGAATTGCTCTTAAGTGCCTTCTTTCATCCAGTAAAGGTGTCAAAAACACTTTTTAGGGTTGTGGTTAACCTGCATTTCTGTAATGTCCGGGGTCAGAGGTTCGATGATCATCGATGGACAATCAGTGAACAAGGAGGCCAATTGAGGTTGTTAGATCTGAATGATAATGGGAAAAACAGAATCTGAGTTTCTCACTGGACCTTCTCCATAGAATCACCTTCTACCCAAGTGTGAGTGTTAGAAAACGCTTCCCTAAATCAGCTTGGCAATTATTGTTATGGTTATTTTAATAAAAGTGGGTTGGCCAACATGCAAGTCAGAGGTGAAATCTATGTATCAGGTTGTAATAGAAGTTCTGTCCATTTTTTAAAATTTGAATTAAAGTGGGAATTTTGTCAAAAATACGTTTATTTAGTTTTCAACATAGTCACCATTTTTATTAATTACATCTTCCCATCTTGCATTAAGCTTTCTGATTCCTTCCTCATAGAATTTAGCCAGTTTGGACTCAAAAAAGAAACTAGATTCTTCATTTCGACCTCTTCTCTTGAAGTAAGCCTTTCTCCCATTAAACGATTCTGTAAGCTCCCGAAAATTTAAAATCGGTTGGTGCAAGAGGAGATAAGGAGAATATGTTGGGTGATGCATGATTGCCCAGACAAATTCTTCAATGAGATTTTTGGTTGCTCTTGAAATGTGGGGTTTGGCATTGTCATAGTGCAGAATCACTCCTTTTCGATTGATCGAAGAAGGCCGTTTTCCCTGCCTTCCGTTAACTGCTTTTAAAAGAGTTAGCTGTTGATAATAGAATTCGGATGTTATTGTTTGATTGTCACCCACTAGTTCATAATAAACGAATCCCTTCAAATCCCACCGTACACACAAAAGAATTTTTTCGGGTGCATTCCCGAATTGTCTCGGTTGTGGAATTGGCTTTGAACCACCGTCTTGACTTAGCCACTGTCTTTTGCGCTTAACATTGTTGTAAAGGATCCAGTGCTCGTCGCTGTCAGTTATGATTCGGTCTAAAAAGGTGCCTGAAGTTCAGTTCATAAGAACGCAGTGAAAGACAACAGGTCACATGCTGTTGCTTGTTGATTTCTGACAAATCGTGTGGGATCCATCTCCTAGCCTTTGAGACTTTCCCAGCCAAGTCTTTTCATTTCCCTACATATGGTCGTATGGTTTACTTTAAAGGTTTTGCTCAGTTCTCTAATAGTGCAGATTGGATTTTCGTCAATGCTAACTTGCAATTGCTCAAAATTGAGTCTTTTTGAGCATCCTGCTCTCGGTTCGTCTTTCAGGCTGAAGTCATCCTTTTTGAAACCTGAAAACCATCTTCTACAGGTCTTTTCATTCACAACATCATTCCTCTAAGTGTCTGAGTGTTCTTGCTGCTGAGCTCATCGTATTTCCTTGATGAAATTCAGAGTGAAATGTACCTGATATGGTCTTTATTTGGGGTGTGCACTAGGGCTAGAAATAGTTATTAATAAGAACAATTATCAAACAATCTGAAAGGAGAAATTATATTTTAATAATTACAATAGATAAGCATACAACATGAACTAGCTAAATTGAAGTAATCGCGCCCTAAAGACGTAGTTCAAAAATTGGATAACTTCTGTTACAACCTGATACATCGAGGGCAAATCTAGTGACGTTGGTTGCAAACCGCACTGTTTAAATCTGGTCGACGAGAAAGTGCAGGTTTCTCATCACAAGGCTTTTATAATATTCTCCAAATGTAAGCGACTGCCTTCATTGGTTGGGAAAACTCTAGTTAATGTGCAAGAAAGAAATTTCTAGCATTTGGTTAATTGGGAAGAAACGGTTATAATGGGAATGAGAATTGCTAATAACTTGGAGTATTATTTTTTGTTTCTGTGTGTCTGGTCGTAGTGTTCTTTGGTGGCTTTCACCGCGAGTAATGAGCAATATTGTATGATGTGTGTAAACTGCTGGTGGTCGCATCCGGTTGAAATTTTTTGGTATAAGTTAGAAATTCACTGGCACGAAAACAGCAATAGAGAAGACCGTTTGTTCTAATGAAAAGTGTTAAACTTAGGAATGATATGTCGATTGCTTTTGAAGTTGCTATGACTCAAAAACAGGGCTATCATCACCTACTTAATGTAAGCTGCCTATCAGTTAAATCAATTGATCAATTAAGGCTCTGAACGTTGCGAATATGAACTCACCTAATAACCTAAGAGTTGAACCCTGAAATGTGAACTTTCTCAAATGGGGACTTGAATCATATATTTTATGTGAAAATTGGAAACCCAGTGCGTCTACAATTCAAATAAGGTGGAAATCTTGATGTCCTGATGTCAGTGTCTACTCTCTCCTGTGATTAAAACTTGTAGATGTTTTTTGCTTTTTCATGAATAAAAATATATCAAAAAATTGATAAAAGTGTTGGATAAATAGTAATAATAATAAAGGGTTGGAGGCTTATAGTGGATGCAATAAAGTGCTTGTGGCTTTAATTCATTTCATTGTTATCAGATGATTCTTAACTCTTATTTTTAATATTATCTTTTGTACATTTTAGGCCGTTTGGGCTGGTTGGGGACATGCCTCTGAGAATCCTCAATTGCCAGAAGTTCTAGCCAAACACAACATTGCCTTTCTGGGTAAGTTTGAACAAAAAATACACTAGTAGATAAAATTGGTCTACTCAGCTATTGCTTTAGCCTTGACGGTTAGATGGTTTCTTACCATGCTGTAGTTAAGACTTATGTCATTTTATATCCTCCCTCATGATAAACTCAACTTTGTGCACTTTGGTACTGCCTTAGCTACCTTAGCACTCCGAGTATCAATTCAGTGAGTGTCCCACCGTTTTCTGTGTGTAAATGTGGAATTTGATATTGGTTACTTGGAGAGATATTACCAAAATTTGGGCATGCAATAAACCTAAGATCGATTAATATGGAGAATCCCTATTTCTATTTATTGCGTGAAGGAAAACACATTGAAATCTCTCTTACTGGAAAATTTAGACCGGTATTAATCGATATTAGCGACTTTCTTTAATCTTGAATAGGTAGCTATAACTTATGATAAACTATTGCTCTTCCAAGGCTCTGTTAATTTTACCACAAAATGGAAAGAAGACAGAGGAGAGCTCAAGGAGACGTCCGTCTTGTAGCTACTAAACTGAAAATATGCATGTAAATAAGAGGGATGAGTCATAAGTAGAAGAGAAAGGTTTGATTAACGGGAATTGCTAACAGTGAATATATCACAAGGTAATTATATTCTATTTAAAACGGCTTGTTCATTCTACGAACAACAGAGATTTTTAAAACAGGTGAATGATGTCGGCTTTACTCTTCAGATTGCTAAAAGTATGACTTAACTTAACATCAATGCTCAGTTTTGGGATTGTTCTTGTTTTTTTTCTAGAGATTCCTTTTTGGGTGGTTTGTTTGCCAGTCAATAATTTCATGTTAAACTTGATATTCTTAGTGATATAAAATGAGGGGTGTTATGTTGACTAACACCATATGGCTGAAAGGATCGAATCAAGGTGGTTTCAGTTAGCAAGTGGCTGGGAATTCTTCCCACTTTTATTGTGTATGCAGATGTGAATTCATCAGTCTTGTCTTCAGATGCAAATTGACCACTGCAAATCAGTTTTCGGATCTCAAGGAATTCTTGATATCCTTAGTATATTATCTGTATTCATTCCTCTATCTCTACTGCGCAAATGATTTAATGAATTCTTGAGCCGATTTTATCGGCTTTTTTATTATTTCTCCTGACTGTTTTGTGAAGACCCTTAAGTGCTACTGTGTGAATGCTTTAAAATTCTATCTCGTTAATTCTTAATGTAAAGTGAAAAAAATAATTCCGAATTACTAATACCTAATCAGTGGATAGTCTCGTATTATAACGATCTGAATATTCCATAATTCGATTAGAGCTTTATTTGTTTGACAGAAAGCATACATCAAGTACTTGTGAAAGACAAACATTTGAGAATATTAGTAAATTTCTGTTCTATTATGCAACCAGAACACTGAACAAATACGATTAAAAAACCCGATTCATAACGAAAACAACGTTAAAAACTTATTTTTGTATAAAATTATGAATGCGAAATGTTGAGCTCCTATATTATTTTTATGTAAATCCTTCGATGATATATACTTCGATTTGTTACTTTGTGGTTTGACTTGTGCAAGTTATTTCTAGTAACCACGCTGTGTTGTTTAGCTAATAATCGTTTCCTGTCTTTGCCCAAAAAAGATTTTGAAAATAAATCGTGCTCCGTTTGATAGGAACATTTCAATTTTCCAACATTTTAAGCAGTTTTATTGATTGAATTAGGTAATTCTAATTGTATACTAGCGGCGTAGCGGTCAACTTAAATATCTCCTATGCGAGAAGTCATTTTTCGCTTATCATCGAAACTCATTCAGTCGATAGCTTGATCGACAGTATTAGTAATGGTTCAAGGTGGGGGTAACATGATGAGAGTCTCATAAGAGAGATTTTAAGATATTCCTCCCTCTGCCCATGATGAGTGTCGTAGAACTTAGGCTTTATTCTGACCTCTGAACATATGCGAATGTTTCTTAAATCCTTACTACGCCACTGTCATTTTAGCATTTGGAGGAGGCTCTTCTTCTGTTCATCTTAACGTATACTTAATCGATTTTTTAAATCAAGGTCCTTCACATGAGGCAATGTGGGCCTTAGGCGACAAAATTGCCTCAACAATTCTCGCACAAAGCGCTGGAGTTCCTACTGTTCCATGGAGTGGTTCTCGTAAGTTAATCATTCAAAATTCTTTTATTTCTAAGTAGCTATCCTCAGTTGGGTTGACATTCATTTGTCTTTCCCTTCCCTACTACCCACACAGATATTACAGTGGACGTCAAAAAACTCGAAAAATCCTTTCAATACAGCTCCTTAGTGCTATCCGAACTCATATCGGCAGATGACTTTGCAAATGCCTGTGTAAATACACCGGAAGAATGTCTGGCTGTCTCTGATCGCATTGGTTATCCTGTGATGATCAAGGCCTCTGAGGGAGGTGGTGGCAAGGGCATTCGTCGTGTCACGAGATCGGAGGATGTTGCTGGACTATTCAATCAAGTGAGTATGATTGATATATACCTTTAATGAGTAGTTTCAGGGGAAGAATGAAAATTGGTGATCCATAGAAGTAATATGGAGTTTTCAGGACTGTCCTAACACGTTAATTTAAGGCGTATGGAGAGGAATAAATTATCGGTCAGTAAAATATAGAATCTTGACTGTAGTTGTTATACTAAGAGTTTGATTCTCGGAGGTAACATGAGTTTTAACGAATTCCATGTATTGTACCTAATATATGGTGAAATTGAGCTCACGAGGTAATAGAGATTAGACAATTCCCTTTTTGATCATTACAACGAGTGACGTGGTGGTCAACGTGCCCGATTTCAAATTCGGAGGACAGGAGTTCATTTCTCATTTTTTACACACCCAATAAACAATATGATCAATCGATCTGATTAAAATGTCCCAGAAAAGGGTGATTTTCTTAAA
Source organism: Hymenolepis diminuta (assembly GCA_900708905.1). Taxonomy (NCBI): domain Eukaryota; kingdom Metazoa; phylum Platyhelminthes; class Cestoda; order Cyclophyllidea; family Hymenolepididae; genus Hymenolepis; species Hymenolepis diminuta. The sequence goes on from CAADRB010000020.1 coordinate 570,084, forward strand.
GATGCTACTCCTTCGCCTTAGATGGTTGTTTGAAAAAGCTTCCTTTTATGGGTCTTGTTTAATTGCATCGGCGGCGTAGTGGTAACCATTTTGTAAATGTGGTGAGTAATAGATTTAATAAAAAGGGACAGAACAGTTAGCAAGATGACATCTACACCGAAACTAACTAGTTCAAATTATGAAATATCAAATATCCACTTAGACTGACCAGGCAAGGGGGATATGTGAACGCATCTAAGGGGAGCAATAGTGAGATGGTCAGATATATGAGCCTATGTATGTGGGAGTGAGGTAACAGCGAATTACCAAGTCAAAGGTAAAAATTTCGATTCCTATCCATTGATAGGAATAAGCTTCCTTTCATCAAACCCATGAATTGAGGAGAATATTTTGCTAAGTGTTTCATTCCTTTTTTTAAGTTGGGCTTTGATGTTATGGTTGTTTATTCGTAGTTCTTATCAAAGTTCAGATGTATGCCGCATTTAATTCAAGAAGTTAAAAACAGCTGTTGTTCTTTGCCTTCCCTCTCGCCCTCTGGTCCTCTCTTTGATCAAGTACCTTTGTGGTATCACGTTTATCTCCCGAGTAAACACTGTCGGTAACCTACTAACAACTGACAAAACATTTTTGCACTTTTGTTTTTATACACTTACTCATTCATTTCACTATTGTTATAGCCATGCAATATCTGGGTTTCATTTTGTTTCCCCGATTTAGGTTCGAAGCGAAGTTCCGGAGTCGCCTATTTTCGTCATGAAATGCATGGAACATGTTCGACATTTGGAAGTCCAACTCCTTGCTGATCAGTACGGTGAAGCAATCAGTCTTTACGGTCGTGACTGTTCAGTTCAACGACGACATCAGAAAATACTTGAGGAAGCTCCTTGTGTTGTCGCACCCAAGTCCGTTTTTGACGCTATGGAGAGGGTAAGGGGGTTGGAATTTCAGTTCATCTCTCTTATTTAGGATGCTATTCGAATGGCGAAATTGGTGGGGTACTGTAGCGCCGGCACTGTTGAATATCTCTACAATCCTCGTACTCAAGAATACTTCTTCCTGGAACTCAATCCACGACTTCAAGTTGAACACCCTTGTACTGAAGTTGTTTCAGGTGTCAACCTCCCTGCATGTCAACTGCAGGTTCGTCAGTCGATTTTTAAATATAATGTCGCACTATTTATATAGATCGCAATGGGAATTTCTCTGATCCGGATTAAGGATATTCGTCAACTCTTTGGACTTGCCCAATCTCCTATTTTATCAATGTCCCTTAGTGATAATCTTCACCTCCGCCATCCACCCTCATCTCATGTTATTGCAGTAAGGATTACGAGTGAAGACCCAGACGAGGGATTTAAACCCCATTCGGGAGATGTCATCGAATTGAATTTCAAGAGTAGTCGGTCCGTTTGGGGCTACTTCAGTGTTGGTACTGTGGGTGGTATTCATGAATTCGCGGATTCACAATTCGGACACTGTTTCTCGGCTGAAGCGTCAAGAGAAGAAGCTAGAGAGTAAGTTTAGAATTTGTTCAGAGTACTTTCAATATAGGCCATTACATGCTGTTGGCGTTTAAATAGTTGTTCAATAGTTAAATAGACAATATTCTTTGCGTGTAAGCGTATATTTGCTTCTTCGCTTAATTACCATCTATGCTGTCAGCACTAATCTGTTTGCGGATTGATAATTAGGTGGTTGATATAGATTTTGTCATTATGAGAGCACCTGTCAATTTGGTTAATTTATCGAGATCACTATCATCTCCATTACATTTTTAAAATGAACCAACTGTGTTACATAGAGTTCTCATAGTCTTCAAGTTCATCGTCCTGAAAGCTACACATTTTTCCGATCTCTATCTTCTTGTGTTTAATGTAAGTTGTGGAAAATGGTTAAATTTTCCTTCTGTGGCAATCTTTACTGCATCCAAGATAAGAAATTGGAAAACCAAAATATATGCTGGTGGGTATGACTTTATTCACGAAGACATATTTACCAGAGAACCGTCCTGAGCTCAAAATAGTCTATTCATAATATTTAGTCAAGGATAAAATTAACAGATATGGTGTTAATATATGGGTAGAACGAAAATGGGTCGAACAAGAGTAAGCGAATAGTGGAATTACTTCTATCATTAGTATTAAATTATATTTAATATCTAAGTGTAGAGGGTTAGGTCAACAGGTCACAACAAAATTATCAAAATAGTTAAGCTAATTCTGGGAGAGGCAAAATTCGAGTTTCTCACCAGGACTGTTCCATGGTTCCCATATCCACGAGAAATGCTAGAAAACGCTTCCCTAAGTGAGCTTGGTAGTTATTAGTCAGTATTAATATTCATAAAATCGATAGTCTACTTTCTCTGTTACTTGTACTTTGAAAGAGGAGAGGTTAATTACCTACTTCCAGCTTGAACAAACCTCACTGAAATCTAAACGTATAAGGTTAGAACAGGACTTTATTTAAAACTAGGGAAGGGTTAATTGGAATTCTGTCGGTTATAAATCACTCAAATAGGGGAATTAGACCCATTTCGGAGCCACGGAGGAATTTTAATTAGTGTTTGAAAAGTTTCGAGATATTTAATAATAACATTAGGATGTCTATCAATCACTGAAGGGCACGGTCCTTATGGGTCACCGAAAGTCAGTACAGTCCATTGAAGGAAAGCATCGGAAGCCTTTGAATTGAGGAAGTTTCATTCTACAGTCCCTCTGTTTACTGGTCGTTTATCAATTTTAAGCAATAGATTTCAAATCCGTAAACGCTAACTTGGTAGAGATAGATATTATCACTACATCACTTGCTGATATCGTAATTTAGAAACTTCATTTCTAAGTGATATAGGTTCCTTGATCTCGTTAAATAAGGGTCTATTGGAGCCTCATTTTTTATGCATGCAACGTAATAGCTAATGTTACCTAAGCTGTCACTGCGATATTGCTAGTTGACTGCTAAGGTATATTAAGACTACAATAGCTGATTCCTAGTGGGAAGAAAATAGAGTCGGTAACGCAGCTTTTATTGTGAATGTACGATTATTTTATATAACCAAAATATATTGAATTGATTAGCTACCTGATTTCATTCCCAGCTATGGACATGTGAAAATTCAGTAACAGATTTTTTACTGAATTTTACGAAGAAGGGCTGTTGAGGATTGAAGTTGACAATGGGTTTATGTTTCTAGTTTTGCTTAAATTTGATCTGTTGAGAATTTAACTGTAAGATTAGTCAGTCCTTTCTCCGTTAGCCTAATAGTAATTATTTGCACCTAATTAACTAGTGTTCTTCATCGCGGCATCAGAGTAAGGTGATAGGATTGCCTCCACTCTTAGGAAAAGGTGTTTTTTTCGGCATTCATTAATCATTACCGAACAGTATAAAGCCCCTCTGATTGAGAATGCTATATTTCCGTTATTCATCTTTTAAATAAAATCTACCACTTGATGAGTCTCGATTTGAAAATATCTATAGTTAGAGGTATGTATTTCACCGATACGCCGTAGTTATAACTTTATACTAAGAGTTAATCATATTCATTGAATCCAAATGAGTTTCCTTTAAGGCTCTTTAAAGTGGTAACGTCAGATTTCATGCTTCCGGAAGTTTAGGAAAATATGAGTTTATTTTTAGGTCTTGTTTGCGTTCAAATAGTTAATTTTATCATAGCTGTCAGAAGTTAATGAATATTGTTAACTTTGAATGAGTTTAATGATATTAGTTTTTCCTCTCTCAAGGAACATGGTTCTTGCCTTGCGAGAACTTCTCATTCGTGGAGATTTCCGTACCACCGTCGAATATCTCATCAAGATTCTTGAGTCCGACGCCTATACTCGCAATGAAATTGACACGGAATGGTTGGATCGTCTCATTGCCCAGAAAGACAAAGTATGTCCTGATAGACTACTTTTTAATGATTTTTGCAGTACATATATTCTATTCTTTTGTTGTTATTTCAGTCGGATAAACCAGATGTGCTATTGGGTGTAATGTGCACAGCTCTGCACATCGGCTATAATGCTCTTGAGAAGGCCACTAAGAGCTTTCATGCACATGTTGAAAGGTAAGTACTACTTAGATAAACTTTTTCAGTAGTAGTCCAACCTCTATGGTTTTAATAAACTACACTGTACCACCTTCAGAGGCCAATTCATACCTACAAATGAACTTAGCAATATTGTCGATGTCACTCTGATTGCTGACGGGATTAAATATGTTCTGCAGGTAAGATTATTGAATATACGTGCTTGAATTCTACAACTGTGAGTTTAGTTAGCAGTAGTAAGTCCATTTATTTGCAAAATAATTATATTGGTAGCAAGCTGGTCTAAAGAGTGTATAGCTTTTGCCACTCTTGGCTGTGGCTGTGATAGCTTATTCTTATTGTGACTCTTTCGCTATGTTCTAGAGAGTATTAAATCAATTTCGTATTTTTCTTTCATCTCTTCGGTAGGTCGTCCGAACAGGTAAGACCGCCTTTCATTTGATAACCAACAGAGGTCTGCAATCGGCTGAAGTTATTCGAATGTCTGGCGATGGATTATTGATAAACCACGATTCATCTTCCTACATGACTTATTGCCAAGAAGATGCTCAGGGTTATCGGACTGTCATCGACAACCGAACTGTCGCATTCTTCAAGGAGTGGGATCCTTCAATTTTGAGGTTAGTTTGACTAGTCAGAGGTCTTATACATTTTCAAGTAAAAATTTAACAAGTGCTGATTATTGCAAATAAAATGTATATGTTAACACTGCGGTATTGGCCTTATTTGTTGAAGCTTATCGACGAATGTTCTCTGAATAGTATTTTATTTTCGTGTCAAAGCCTTAGACGAGCATTCTTTCTGTGTTTAAATTCCTTGTTATCGGTCACTATTAGGCTGAAATAAAATCGGTTAGCGAAATATTTAAATTCTAATGTCTGTTTGGATAGAGACAGGGTAAGATATTGCAGGAACATACTGCTTTCTCGACTTTTGAAAGAAGAAATGAATTGAAGTGGCAAGATCGATTATCATAATTAAGCAATAGGTCAGAAAACACTAGAAACCGTGGATAAACCAGGGACGAGTTGTCAGATTTGAATTTTGGGACGTGAAGCATTAAGTGAATATTCCATGACCTGAATCTGAAAATCAAATGAAGTAATTCTTTTGACGCTCCTTTCTATCTCCTTTCCGGTTTCCTCACTGATCTTTACTTGATTTCAGTTGCTTTCCCCCAATGGAAAAGTACAACATTTTTCTGCGTTTGCTGTGGATTATGATAATAACAACTAACCTACATTGACGGATGTTAACAAGAGCGTTTGTTTATTTTAATCAATGAATGCACACCAAATTCAGTGCTAAATCTGTAACCTCTGAGAGACGTTCACTTACGTTCTGAAAGCTGATGGCTCAGTCCAGAAGTCAGAAATACCGAATTCCAGTTGTTACTCGCGAAAACTTATTGAAGTTATTTGTGAAACTGTGCACAATATATGCAATAAACCCTTTATTTCAAAGAAATAATATAATGGTTAAGCGTCATTTATCTCACGAATAGGAAAAACCGCAAAATTGAAATGTTAATTTCATCAAGATGAAATATTTAATGATTTTCCTATTTCTATTTTCCCATCAACGTACGTTTGTTATGCTTGCGCTGAAGAAATGCCCAATACTTATTTAATCCTGATCTGAATATTCTTATTTTTCCTTCATATAGATCACCATCTACAGGTAAATTGGTCCAATACATTGTTGGCGATGGATGCCACGTATTCGAAAACGAGGTCTATGCTCTTGTGGAAGTAATGAAGCTGGTTCTTGAATTGCGTGCACCGGCTTCCGGTGTCCTATTCCATCTTCGATGTGTTGGAGCTATTCTTGAACCTGGTGCTCCCATCGCTAGGCTTCAGTTAGATGATCCTCAACAATGCCAGAACTTGGAACTCTTCACGTAAGCCCTCTTGAAAAAATTCCGTTTATTTTCCCTTCCTAGCGGAAAATCTAGACATCTTTCTTCCCCATTCCATTTTTAGAGGCCAATTGATTCCCGTTCACACAAGTGGAGGGGATACTTGCAGTTCTTCTGACTTCATGGTTCCGTCTATTAGTTCCCTTTCCTATGGAGATGACGGCGTTTTCTCTGGAATTGACATCATCTGTAACACCTCGGGAAATAGTTCTAGTGCTCTGGCGACCATGATTTCAGGTGGTTCGGCTGTCCATAGGGTTTTCAATCGATGCTTGAGAGAACTGGAAGAAGTCCTCTTGGGATACGTCCTACCAGAACCCTTCTTTTCTGAATGGTTGAAACCCAAATTGGATGAACTATTCCAGTGTTTGAGGGACCCTAATTTACCTCTCTTGGAACTGGAAGTAAGCCGTCGGGATCGTATAACGTTTACAAGGATCTGGAGTGGCTCTGATAACTGTTGTTAATCTTGTTTCAGGATCTAGTTGCTCAACTTTCCGGTCGTTTGCCGATATGTGTTGAACAGCAACTTCGATCGATTGCCTCCTCCTATTCAAATCAACTCACCTCGGTGCTGGCAAACTTTCCTTCGGAAAAAATTCTGCGGGTAATTGAAGCTGGTTGTCCGAAAGGCTCGAAAGCTACGGATTCTGCTATCACGGCTTACCAAGAACTCACCTCTCGATTAGTTGATCTTGTCAGACGGTTTGAAGGCGGGGTTAGAGGTAATGCGTCGAGGGTTCTTGTCAACCTCATAGCTGCGTATGTTGCTGTGGAGCAGCACTATCAACATGGTGAGTTGAAGCAATATCTCTAAGTATTTCTCAACACTCATTTGTTTCTATATCTTCCTCTACCGTTCATCTTGAAAGAGAAGAATTAAAGTAGCAATAATCCAGACGGTAAGGCTGCTGAAAAAATTTAACCAAGTTAGACTAGAACTGCCTTTTTTCAAATCTAATAATCTTCTTAAAGCTGATGGGACAACAATCCCTCCTAGAATCGCAAGGTCAAGAGTTGAGTTGGAACGTTAGCATTAAATAATCATAGACGAAAGAGAGAGCGGAAGAGATAAAATAGTAGGAAATAGAGAAGCTGGATATGAACGTCGAACCAGCGTATATGTGCGCGTTGCCGTTTGAAAAAGCTGAACAAGACACGCTGACATGTATTATCTAGTTTTTGTGTCCTTTGAGTCACCTTGTGGCAACTAGTATAAGCAGACATATCAGTCACTGTGTGCATACTACGACATTTTTATTTAGATCGCTTCCTCTTACATTGTGCGAGTTGCAATTGCTTGTATAGACAAATGGGAAACGGGGAGATAAATCATATTCAGGCTACCCCAATATTAAAATATTGAGTCGGGAACAGTTGTCTTGAAGTTTGATATCAAGAAACTCATTTTGTTGTTATTAATTTATTCATTTCAGTCAACAAATGCGCGTCAATCTAACTTATTGTCATTGCCTATGACATAAGGAACTATGTAACTAATTAAACAATGTTACAATTAAAATTAAATTTTCTGAATTATTGTTCGAAAAGGATTGGAGATTTTAGGACCGGATAATTGTTTAGTCCGATAAGTTAAAGGTGGTTCATCCTACAAGCAGATTGCAGGTTTTATCTTCCTTCTTTTTTGCAAAATCTGATTAAATTACATGCATTTTCTTTTTAGTAGCTAACAATCGGATAGTCGGGTTTTTTGTTACTTTTATGATGGTCACCGTACTAATGTTTACTTATGTACTATTCAGGGTTTGTAGAGTTTTAATCTCAGAGACTTTCTGCAAACTAGCCACTGATAGGCAGTTAAAGAAATTATCATCTTTTAATAGTTACAAAGTAAAAGCTTTTAGCTTGAAGATCCCCTTGATACAAGCTTGTGAAGAAGAAATTAGCAATGCAACCGCTCTTCTAATTTTCCACACTGTCGGATGTGTGCCTCCATTTAATTGTTCCAAATTCACGATTTAAGGAGAAAATGCTTACACAAATATGACTTTTTGGGTAAAATATTATAAATTTAAAGCTGGGAAAAAACGTCAAAATGCAAAAAGGATTACCATAAATTCCTGCAAGTTATGCTTCCTTTTGCCCAATTCCTATCCTTGATACGAATTTTAAATATTTGGGTTTCTTGTTATTCTATTTTGAGAATGGTAAAGTTTTTAAATGAACAGTTTTTATATTATAATCCACAGCACGATTGGAAAATTTTCATTATTTGAGGGCAACTGAAATTTGTTAACAGCATGTCTAATAAATGATAAAGAAGGAGAAATTGAAAAGACGGTGGAAGTAAAATCAAGGTATCGGTGAGCCTTGGTCTGATTTTTGAATTTTCGATTTGGTTTGCATAATATTTACTGAATGATTAGTTTACTGTCTAATGTACAAATTTCATCATTTGTCACCGGGATTGCTGAACAGATTCTATCCATGATATCCAATATTTATTGGTCGCTTTTTAACCAATATCTTATCATAGTAAAGCTGAGATACCCAAAAGGTTAAGTCTTTCTAGCATACTATTTTTATATCTTGATATATTCTAGCACTTAGATTGATCAAACCTGAGTTACCATTAAATTTTACTTTTCTTCAAATTAATTTACATACTATGCAGTAATACTATTATTATGTTTTATGTTTGTATGAGGCTTATAACGATAAGAAACAAGATTTTCACCTCTTTAAAAGAAAAAAGCATTTGCTTCTATTGTTGAATAGAAGCAAGACTAAAAGACAAAGCAGTTGCAATCATTATTTAATCAAGCTAAAGTATTACAACCAATAAATTAGTTAATTACATAAGGGATGGGAGGATCAGGCCATTCCTTATCGCGTGTAGTTGAGGAAAGGTCTAGTAGTAGAGGTAATAGAGCTTCTCACATATCTAATGATATGAGAGGTTTTTCGCAAGGTATCTTATTTGATGATACTCCTGAAGAAGATATACAAGACAGCAAGAATAAGTAGCACTACTGTTACTTCGACAAATCTCGTTTTACACGATGCCTTCAAATGCTGTTCGATATGCATTGTTGGCATTCTCGAATCAATTAATAAAAACTGTAAGTTTGTCACCTGATTGGTTTCATTCGAAGTTTATAGTATTTTAAACTTATTGGCCCTTCGTAAACCAATCAGTGTTGAACAGTAAACAAATATCATTCAAAATATTAATATTTCAAAACAGACATTATAAATTTCAGTGGCAAATCTATTTTGGGTAGGAAAAAGTTATTTTGTTAGGTTGTAATTAATCCCCATAAGAAACTAAGAATCTTTCTGATGCCTAACAGTAGACAACAGTCTTTTCGAGTTAGGAAGCCAAGGATTCTGTGGAAAATGTGCCTATGCGATGTTTAGGAAAGCTGAAATGTGTGAACCGCAGGCAGATTAATCGAGTTTTTACGAGAGAGTATGGGTACAAATCAATATTTAATGTGCTAGTGTGTTTTTGGCACAAGGGGAAAATGCACTGAGTGCATTGACTGATGTCTACACTCAAATGATGGAATCAAAGAAGCATCTGAATTAAGATGATGCGCAAATGTAATTTTTGAGTAGTAAGTGGAAGAGTAATTGTTCATATATTGATTTTCACTTCAGGGCAATATGACCGTTGCGTAACGCTACTGTTTTCCCGTCAAAAGGAATCAACTGGAAGTACAGGTAGTAGTGGGGGTTGTGGCGGTAGCACTGGTGATCTGTCCTCAACCGCCACAGATCTTCTACCTCATCTCTCAGGTTCCCCCAGTTGCCCCGAGTGGATCACGAGTTTGGCAGATCCTACTGTCGTTGCTGATGTGGTCGCTGTCCATTTCTCACATCATCATTTAGCTGCGAAGAATGCTCTCGTTTGCGGGCTGATCGAGAGAAGTGGGGAGTTGCGAGAAGAATTGTTTCCAAGACTCGCCAAGGACCTCTTCGACTCGCTCACCGCTCTCACTCAACTTGGACAGGCAGAAAATGCCAAAGTGGCCCTGTCGGCCAGGAAATTCCTCATTTCGGCTCAATCTCCGCCCTATGAACTTAGAAGAAATCAAGTGAGTGTTTTATTTTTATTTTAAGAGCAAATGATCGTTTATGGTTTATGTCAAATGGGGGCGAATTGAGGACCTGAATATACGGCTTTCATTATAACAAAAAATTTCATCCGTTAAAGATAAGGATTCATCTCTATCTGAAATGCCGATTTTTTCTTGACTTGACTTGACTTCGTTTGGAGCCTAGCTTGAAATGCTGTTGGATGGAAGCTTGCACCGAATGTCTCTTTCATTGACGATGGCTTATTGTTATGTATTTTTACAATCGATTACTCCACTTAACGTTTCTATCAACTTTGACAGCAGAAAAAAATACTTATAGAAGCGGAGCAATGTATAAGATTGAATAATAGCGCCTATCCTGTCTACTTGCCCTAAGAGCTAATCGTTAATATAAACTGGGGTTTGCGCTTTCCAGACAGAAGTATATTGAATCCGTTCCTTTGAGAAACTTATTTTACCATCCCCTTACTGGATGTTATTAATTGGCCCGATCGTACCAATGGACATTGACCTTGACTATGTTTTCGAAGTTGGATGGATGACAATGACAACTTATCGAATGGGTAAACTACACATGTCTCCTTATGGGCTTGGGAAGTTTAGTGCATAATCCAGATAAGAACCAATTAAACAAATCGTCCTTTCCTATGGAGTTTGTTTTTCAAATTCATCGAATGCATCCTCATGTCGCAGAACTATGTTTAATTTTAGTAATTCGAGACAAATTGACTTCTTTTCTTGTTAAGAATTTTCAGGATCTTTTTTTATGACCAGGACATACTAATCAGAGACGTTAGGTATGATATAAAGATTCCAGTTTTGGGTTTTATGCTCAATTAGTAGTAAATAGATATTAGTGCTGCTTTATATCTACTGCTTGTTGGTATCTTAATATCACAAGATCTATTAGGAAGTGATGTGAATGATTGGTGGCAATGTTACAGATATTCCGTCAGAAACATACGTGAATACTAAATAGCATATCTGCCAAGTTCTTATTATTTTTTCCTATACATCTAGGTGGAATCGCTAATCCTCTCTGCTATCAGCACATTTGGTGACGGTAATTCAACAGCCGAGAACTTACAACGCCTGATCACATCCGAGACCTCGGTGTTTGACGTCCTGCTGGAGTTTTTCTATCACCAGAACCCCAATGTTGTTAATGCAGCCTTGGAGGTCTATGTGCGGCGGGCCTACATCACCTATGAACTGACTGGTCTTCACCATGCTTTGATCACGCCAACTAGTGACAAGGCTACTATTGTTCATGCCATATTCTTTCGATTCCTTCTACCTAATGCCACTATGCAGAAGTGAGTTGTTCGTCTTATTCTCTAACGTTAAGTGTGAAGTCTTCCACATTTGGATCTAAATACAAAAGGAGAAGGAATAAAATTGAGTTAAAACAGTAGTAATTTTACGCCTACCTCAATCGATTCAAATCAGCCAGTCAGATAAAATTCTGTTGAAATAATTTATTGGTATTTGTTGGACTATTTATAAATTGATGGTGACACCACCGTACTATTTAATGGAGCTCAAAAGGCCCATGTCATTAACATGATGAACCATATGACCAGAAGATCTGGAATTTTTTAATTGCAGATGTTAACCGTTAAACAACCATCAAGTAAAACTACCAGGCGCATTTGGGTAACGTTTTAGTCCGAATCTTGTTTTGACTAGAGGGAAAGCATTCTCTGTTGGTAAGTTTTAGTACGTTTGATCTTTTATAACTTTAAATGTGGATCTGGCACGACAAATGTGTGCACTGGCCGCATATTACACTAAAGCATTGTCTAGAAGTTAGAGGACATACTGAGGTCGAATATGATATGAAATAGACGAATGATATGATAGCAATCGGTTCGGATGGTTAGGAACGGATAATTTCTCGAAACGAAATTATTAATATTCGAATTTTGATAGAAACTGTAACATTACCTTTGCTATATGTTATCCGCTTATGAAAGATGACAAAATCTTCAAATCACGGCAACCCTAACTGTGGCAGATACGAGAAAAGAGACGACCAGTCCAGATGACGATAGACACTAGAAACATTCTGGACTAAGTCAGTTTGGATTATGATGTTTATTTTAGTATACTACTAACATCAACACTTCTACACAGAGTGAAAAGTAATCAAAGAGGGTTATTTCTTCAGACTTTTTATGGCATAATTAGCAAGAAACTACAATTGACATTTAAATTCAGAGGTTTAACTTACTGCAGGTCCTAAAGGTCGGGATGGATGACTTTGCGAAACCAAGTCGTCAATATTTAAAGTATATTTTGATTTGAATTTTGGTAAATACTGTAGTCGTTGATATTAAACGCTCTTGGACTCCTAGTAAGGACTTGGTGATGCTATCCATTGTGTTAAATTTTGTTGCCTCTAGATGCACGTTTCCAAGCGTATTATATTCATCATTTGACGATGAATTGAAAATGCGTATTCGTGTGTGTGACTATTCATAGTACAATTATTTTTTTTTAATTTCGGTGACATTGTTTTATTATACAGGAGAAGTGAAAGAAGATATCAAAAGTAAAGCCCAAACTTTTACAAAGAAAAATCCTCAATTTCTCCAATTTTCAAATCACACACTTCATATAAAGAATGGCTTGCTCTTTTCATTTATTATTACTATTATTATTGTCTATAACAATACACGAATTTTCTCAATTATGATTATATGAAACAATGGAAATCGGTTAACAGAAAGTCCAGTAAGTGATAAAGGAGAGAAGATCGAAAAAATGCAAGGAGTAACGTCAAGGTACTAGAGCCTTACTTTATTAGATTTTTGGGTTCGGGCTATACAGCATTCCCTTTATGGGTAGCTTACAAAACTCAAATGTTGTGATTCGTCTTCTGAATTGCAGCAAATACTTGTCTATAATGTTCAATGCTCATTGACCGGTTTTTTAGTCAATAAGGTCCAGTTTTGTCACTTCTTCCAATAGTTGGGGAGGCAAAATGATCTCATATGATATGCAACAGCTTACAGTGTTGGCATAGCAGAGCTGAGACAGATAAATGTTTTAAGTCATCAGAGTTCCATAAGTTCCCCTCTTTATTACAATCCTTACGAAATTTAAAGTAGAGACTAGGTTGTCTGAATTTCTATTTAAAGAAAAAGACCTAATGGTAACCCAACTGCAGCTTTTTGGCTACATGAAATTCTCCATTCGTGTGTCTAGAGTTTGGGAAATGATTTGAAACTGACTGAGATTAAAAGAGAATAACTGTTTTCAGGATTTGAATGCACTATTCCTGACGGTAAGGGTTGCTGCATAAAGCGAAAGTGTCTAATACTGAAATAATAACAACAGTCTGTCCTCGAAACCAGTACCACTAATAAGGCCAAAAAGACAAATCTGTTCTAAATCGCATTACATTGTGTTTTTACTTGTATCGAGGGCATGACAGACGGTTCGTAACCTTAGTTGAGGGGTCATCAAAGCATAGTACAATTCGCTAAAACAGATAGAGAGCTATAAGTCCACTTGCTCAATAACTGGAAGATGTATTAATAATACATTAGTACATAATCTATTAATAATCTCTTTTCGTTTTTTTTCCCAGCAAACTGTGGAAGCGAGCAATGCAAGCCAAGAGTTGTGGCTCAATGGAATCCGATTCCCACACATCCAAATACTACATTGGCAATACCGAAATCTCCTATAGCCCTCCAGGAGAAAAAATCTCTACTGATTTCGACGACTCCGACGCCATCTTCAATCTCTCTTCCTCCGCATCTAAGGCATGTGGAGAAGAATTCGTCGACAGCACTCAGCATCCTGATCTGAACTCCTGGTTCTCGTCCGATGGTAAGACTCCCGAATACATTCGTTCCTCTACAGATCTTTCCCGTCAAGTATCGGCGGTTGATGGAAGTGAACAAGAAAGTGTTCCTCGCAACTTTTCCGTGATTGATATTCCCTCACATGGAATCTCGGCAGAATGGCGAAAACAGGAGATTCACAATCGAGAGAGGCTTGGAGCTATTGTTGTCTTTAACTCATTTGAACATATGAAGCTGTAAGTGTATTGAAATTTCGTTATTCCATGACCCTTTCCTTTAGATCCTTCCCAGCGTTTATGATTCGGTTTGAGCAAAAGCAAAAAATCATGATGATGGATAGGAGAGTAGGTGGTCGACGTCAGGGTAGTTTTCCAACGAGTCTAACTTGTAGGAATAGTATTGTGGCTTTCCAGGATCCTCCCTTCGAAACGGTAAGTACTTTGCATCCCTCGTAAAAGACTTGTTGCGAGCTGTATGCAATTGTTACTAAATGTAAAGCTATAAAGAATAGGAAGTGAGATCAGTACTTTAATAAGTCTAAGCAATGAGAACGAGACGGTTACAAAAGCTGATGATAGGAGGAGCTGCAGATAGAGATAAGGCGACTGAATACTTTGACTGCAGTTGATAAGAGAGCCGTGTAGATGTGCGGTATAAGCGGGAAGCGTTATAGTCGGAACAAGTGGAAGATTACGTCTGGGTATATATAGTAAGTGTCGGTTAACAGCTGAAATAGTTAAGTTAGTATGAGAATCCACTTGAGAAGGCAGGGATAAGGAATCAAAAAGATGAAGAAGTGTTGTCTAACAATCAATCGAGTTTCGTCAGTAGTTTGATAGATTGTCAAATTTATAGTGGCTTCGACAATTTCCAAGCCGTCTAAAACTCAGTTGCCCTAGCAACAGTCAATCATGCATTAATCACCAAAATTAAATTTTCAAGTGAATCTTAATTGAAGCGCTCCAAATGAAATTGCTTTAGAAGTTCTGGAGGTCTTAATATGTTCACCTCTTTTTCCTCCTGTCCAGACGAATGCGAATGATGAACCGATAAATGTAATGAATATTGGCATTAGGTGGCCACCTGAAGGACAGGAGGAACCAAGTGAAGAGGCAACAGTGAGAATGTTGGAAGGATTCTGTCAAGAACAGTGTGAGAGACTGAAATCGGTTGGTGTCCGACGTATCACCTTCATGCTTATTACGCCGGTGAGTTTTGCTTTTGAACGCTCATTTTATTCTTGCAATACCTCATTCATTATAGCAATATGATCATTAATTCGAAAATTGAATGTCATTTATATTAAATCAAAATTTCTTAGTTTTTATTTGTTTTACTCTAAAATAAAAGCATGGCTCGCTTCCAAGGTACTAGTTTTTGTTATTCTTAACATTTTCTGAAGCAAAAGTACTAATTATTTTAAGATGGAAAAGGCAACAAAAGTGTGTAGCAAGAAGTTATGTTGTTGAGGTAAGTTTCTGTTTTATTTATCACCTTCCCGAAGGCAAGTAAACTTTAGTCGTGAGAAAGCATCTAAGTCGAAATTTTGTTCAAGAGGATATGATTCTCCGAACATGACCTAATATTGTCTATAATTTGATCGTTTATATACCAGAGATTGTATCGCTAAGTG
The DNA here is from genome assembly GCA_900708905.1 of Hymenolepis diminuta. NCBI lineage: Eukaryota > Metazoa > Platyhelminthes > Cestoda > Cyclophyllidea > Hymenolepididae > Hymenolepis > Hymenolepis diminuta. The sequence goes on from CAADRB010000020.1 coordinate 585,562, forward strand.
GCTATTATAGGATATTTTATCTACGCGATTAACTTATAGGGCAAATTTCCACTCCTATTTAACTATCGTGCGCGAGATGACTTTAAAGAGGATCGGGTGTACCGAAACCTAGAGCCCGCTCTCGCTTTCCAAATGGAAATCAATCGATTGCAGAACTACGATCTCGAACCCATCCCAGTTCTCAATCGGCGCATGCAAATGTACTTTGGTCAGGCTAAGGTGCGTTTTTATGGCCATATCTACTGAAGTTTTTTAAGTATAATGATCATTCATTTCTCTAGATCTCACAGGGCCAGGGTGCAGTAGACTTCCGATTTTTCGTCCGCAGTATGATCCGTCATGCAGATCTCGTTTCAAAGGAAGCTTCTTTTGAGTATCTCCGATCTGAAGCTGAGCGTACTCTCTTAGAAGCTATGGATGCACTAGAGATGGCCTTCTCTCATCCAAAGGCAAATTTCACAACTGGAAATCATATTTTCCTAAACTTCGCACCTACGCTATTATTAGAAGATATCGCTCAATTGCAAAGCACTGTTAGAAGTACCATTCTGCGTTATGCAACGAGATTAATTAAATTACGTGTTAAACAGGTATGATGTTCAGTCTACTTATTTTTCTGCAGTAAAATTGTCTTTCTGATTTGACTTCTCATTGCTTGTAGGCTGAGTTGAAACTAGTAATTCGACACAGTAAGAATGGACCGCGAATCCCAATTCGATTAATTATTTCGAACGAGCAAGGCTACAGTCTGGTGCTTGAGCTATATCGTGAAGTGCCTAATCCACGGACGGGGGCAATTCATCTCGTTTCCTACGGGGAACGAAAGGGATCCTTGCATGGTACTCTTGCATCAGCTCCTCATCAAACCAAAGATTTCCTTCAATTGAAACGCTTTCAAGCTCAGAAGTACAGCTCGACTTACGTCTACGATTATCCTGTAGTATTCAGACAAGTCCTTGGGGAGGTATGGAAGTCTTTTGGTGGTTCCCCTCCTGCTTTGTCTTCGTGTACTGAATCAGCGAATGGTAATGGCCGGGATCTTGACGCTGGAAAGAACTTGATTGAATGCAAGGAACTATGTCTTAACTCTGCTGGAGAGCTTGTACATGTTGATCGACCCCCTTGCTTAAACAAGGTTTGTAAAAATTTCATTTTACTTTTTACACATAAGTAGTTGGTCACAGTAATTTTTTTCGTTCTTCTCACTAACAGATCGGGATGGTCGTGTGGTATATTGTGATGCGAACTCCAGAGTATCCAGAAGGTCGTCCCATGATTGTAATTGCTAATGATGTTACTCACAATGCTGGATCCTTTGGACCTTGTGAAGATCTTGTCTTCTATAGAGCTAGTGAATTAGCACGACGGCTAGGTATTCCGAGAATTTTCCTTGCTGCCAACACAGGTGCTCGAATTCGATTGGCTGAGGAGGTCAAGGCTGCTTTCAAGGTCGCATGGGTGGATGAGAAGAATCCTGTCATGGTTAGAATTCACATAGATTTTATTTAAAAATTAAATAATACTGTCACAGAATGCACTTTTTTCTGTTAATTGGGGTTTCCACTGTAAAGTCTGAGATGAATAGGCACTAAACTAATTATAGATATAACTGCTCTAATCAATGCTATATCTTCTCTTTTTAAGGGCTTTAACTACCTCTACCTGACGCCAGAAGACTATGAACGACTAAAAAAGTTTAACTCTGTAAACTGTGAGAAAATCGTTGAAGCAAACGGCGAAGAACGTTACAAGTTAGTGGATATAATCGGTAAGGAGTTTGACATCTCTGCCGAAAATCTTCGCGGTTCCGCCCTAATTGCTAGCGAGACAGCTCAAGCTTACGAGAAGTGCTTTACTCTGAGTGTCGTAACCAGCCGAACAATCGGTATTGGTGCCTACCTTGTTCGTTTAGGACAACGAGTTATACAAATTGAAAACTCCCATATCATCCTCACTGGCGCTATGGCTTTGAATAAACTTCTTGGCAGACAAGTCTACACTGGAAATGGTCAGCTCGGAGGTGTTCAAGTCATGGCCAATAATGGTGTTTGCCACCTTGTTGTTCCTGATGAATACTCTGCTATGCAACAAGTTGTCGACTGGCTTTCCTTTGTACCTATTTCCCGTGGAGCTCGATTACCACTACTTAGAGGACCTTATCCTGATCCTATCGATCGAACAGTTGAATATATGCCTTCCAGAGAGCGTACAAATGATGATCCAAGATGGATGTTCACAGGAGTAATGAGTGGTCAGCTGCAGACAATTTCAAAATCGCCTCCTGCATCGGCGGAACCACGAACTGATCAAACGTGGTTGTCAGGCTTTTTCGATCGTGACACCTGGCGGGAGGCGCTAGGAGCTTGGGCTGCTGGAGTGATTGTGGGCCGTGCAAGGCTCGGAGGTATCCCCTGTGGTGTGATCACTCCGGAAACTCGAGTCTCAGTGTGTCGGGTGCCAGCGGATCCTGCTAATCCTGCCTCTGAAGCCCAGACTATTAATCAGGCGGGTCAAGTATGGTACCCGGACTCGTCCTATAAGACAGCGCAAGCTATCGCTGATTTTGCCCGAGAGGAGATTCCGCTCTTTGTGTTTGCGAATTGGAGAGGTTTTTCGGGTGGATTGAAGGATATGTATGATCAGGTATGTTGAATGTGCAGAATATGAAATGCATATGTACGATCTCAATTCCCAAATATAACGTATTTAAATGTATATTGAAACCATAATATTCTGGAGAATGCAAATAGAAGTAATTATTTGCATCCTTCCAAGGGAACCTAGCTTCTACTAAGATAGTTTTATGAAGTAGTTGATATTTTAAATCTTTTACTGATTAATTCATGCAGTTCTATGTTATGCTAAATTCAGTTGTTGATGCCCAACATTTAGAATTGTTAATCAAAAATATTTCTTCGAGAAGGTGAGTTTTTATTTTCTCGCGATTATCCACCACGTATTCGGGTATACGTCGTACCCCTTGCGGTTTGATAGACTCGGTAAATTTTAAAATAATATTTGCATTTAGATCTGCATGTTTTAGAAGTGCATGACTGAAGGAAACGACCTCCTGCTAGTTCAAAATTTATCAAAATATGCTAATTGAGATAGTGATAGAGAGCGATGACCATATTGCTTGATCTAGCCAATGGCCACGCTGAGCTTTCGGCTCGGATTCTCTATTGGTCCACTTTGTGTATAGGCGTGTGTTTCAGTTTGGTCTAGCCATGTTGCGAGCCTACTTCTAACACGCTTGTAACTTATATCTTAACTGGATCCAGTTACTTTAACGGTAATCACAAAAAAAGTCTAATTTATGCCTATTGGAGTGGCATAGGCATATCAGTACTTATCAGTACTTAGTGGAGAGAGATGACAAGGACCACCAAGTGGACACATATGAGAAGATAAAACGGGGAGAGACCACACTTCTGTACAATCTTTCCAAATACCAGTCCATTTGTCATCAAAGGAGTATACCACAGTATCTAATTTAGAGTAAGAATTAAACTTTAAATAGTTTATCCATGGCAAATGTACTATATATGTACTAAAGAACTGCCTGTAGATTATTTCACAAATAGGAAGGTCAAGGCTTGAGTGGAGAAAAAAGACACAATGTGCACCAAAAATAAGAATACGTGAACCAAACGATAAAATATTAATGAGGATTGAGAGATCAAGAGCAAGGTGCCTGGTCAGAGGGTACGAAAATCGCGTTGCTTTACACAACTTAATTACGCCACATGGAGTGAGTTAACTGTTGCGCATCCTTTGTTTGTTTGATGGACGGTCATGATGAAGAATGATACTATCATACGACTAGACCGAAGAAAAGTTTGTGCCATCGTACGCGAGTTAGGTCTTTATAATTATACGAATAGAAATGTGAAAAATTAAAAGATGCCTTGATATTTAGTGCGTTATCAACTTTTACTTAGTTTAGGTGAATGATGTATCTGGTGAACGAATCGAAGCCTGACGATCTGTAAACGAGTTAATAAAACGTGCGTCATGCATGTGTCCATTTTAGTGAAATGGTCATTTTAATCATTCCTAATTGAATCCCTAATGTGTTATCTTTCATCCATTCCAGGTGCTGAAATTCGGTGCCATGATTGTTGAATCCCTGCGAACATATCCCACTCCAGTATTCATCTACTTGCCTCCTCACGCCGAGTTACGTGGAGGTGCTTGGGTAGTTATCGATCCGGCGATCAATCCCGACCGCATGGAGTTCTTCTGTACCCCACAAACGTGTCGTGGCGGTGTACTGGAACCTGAAGGCACAGTCGAGATTAAGTACCGAACACCTGATCTCCTTTCAACCATAAATCGCCTTGATGACCAGTGTGCCCAGTTAGCAAGAGAGATCACCGCGGCTAAATCCGCTACTCCACAGTCGTTTGCTGTTGTGAAAGAACTACAGGATAAGCTAAAAAAAAGGCAACAGGATCTCCTTCCTATCTATCACCAGGTAGGTTAATTAATTAGTAATGTAATAATAGCTTTTGGTTTTTGAGATTTGGGGCTCTGTTCACTTTTACTGACAATAGCGTGAAATGTTACTTCATCTGTTTTAATTTATGAACAGCACAGTCAAGTGCCGTCTTCTTTTATCTCACCAGGTCGCCCATCACTTTGCCGATCTTCATGACACCCCAGGACGTCTAGTAGCACGAGGTCTTGTCCACGGCATTGTGGAGTGGCGATCTTCACGTGCTTTCTTCTTCGCTCGTCTCTCGCGACGTCTTGTAGAACAGGACGCTGTCCAACGACTTCGACGTGCTCACAATCCGACCGTTATTCCTAGTGCAAGTACTCCCCACCAAGCCCTCTATGATCCATTTGTCTGCCGCAAAGGTAATTATCTATGCAGGCCATAGATTTCGAGTCAGTTGTATAGGTTAGGAAAGTTTTTTGTGACAATCAGGGCTCTCGGTGTGGGACCACGTGGTAAACTCCATTTTTGACACAATAACCGGAGAACGATTGAATTTTCCCTGTCGTCTAATGTGTCTAGTTTGTCTGTCTAATCATTTGTAATTGGTCCGATATAATACGATGTGATCTAGTAAAGACGTAATTTTATCTGAGGTCTTCAGAGTTACAATCAACTATTATCGCTATGCCCAGTAAACACCTTAGTTCTAGAGGATGCTGGATGTGAGAATGAGGACAGAATTTGGTCGCCGGCAATGGAAGTGATTGTAAATGAGAAGTTCGGGTAATTTGTCTCTAATTATAAGGCTTAGACCTACATATCTACCCGAGAATAGAATCATTGATTAGGAACAGACGGAGTTTAATAGTTGATGAGCGGTCTAGCTTTGAGCATCATAAATCAGTTGCACATTTGGAAAACTGTATCCCAAGGTCTGTTGTATCCTTCCATTAAGCTAACAGTCTTCCAGCTTCTGCGATCTTTACATCAAAACGAGTTAAAAGGTTCATAAAGCTCTTCTCTGCATTTGGTTCCTTGCATTGAGAGGAATCAGTAATCACTTAGCTGATTACTCATTTTTAAAGTGTGAGAGAGAAGCAAGGAGTGCTAAACTGAAAACGTTAGCGGGTGGGTACGAGGTCTGGTGAATTTTGGAAAATCAGTAATTTGCTTGAAGGGCTGGCTAACGCTGGGTACTGTACAAAGTTATTACGATCCCTTACCTTAATTTTGATTTTTTTTTCTGCTGTAGGAGAACAACCGCATTTTAATCTCCCTACTGTCCTGGAGAAGCCTGGCGGCACTACTCCTGTTACCGGAATCAGTTCAGCTAATGAAGAATCCGAAATCTTGCTAAGTACTTCGGAACTTGCATGCAAGTTGATCGCTGAAATCGGTAAGTTTGCCTATTTCAGAGTTCTGGCCCTGGTTTGTATTTCTATCATCGAGTTGTCTGACAGTCTGGGATTTTAGGGGAAAGGTCAGTAAAATTTAACCCTCGACAAATTTTGAGTTTTCTGCCTAAGTTTGGTTCTGGAATTCCTCCCTTTTTTGACTATTTCAATTAATGTTTAAGACAGGACAATCACCCATCAATGTGACGAGTCCGATGCCCATCGGTGCACATCCATCTGCTCTTGCTAAGTTTGACTAATAAACAGGGTGCAGAAATCGAGTAACTCACCCTAGGGACTCGGCGATGCTACCACTCTACCCATATAAGTGTTGAAAATGCTTTACTTAAAAGACTTGACAGTTATAGTAAAAAATACTGTTAGTATTTGCTATTGTGCATCAGTACTTGGAATTCATAAGTAATCGAGAAGTCTAGATAGTGATTTTTAAGTCTGTTATTATAAGTTCTTATCTCATTGGCGACGGTTCCAGTCAGAGGGATGTATTAGAGACAGATGCAAACTACCCTTGATCAGGAAACAAATCATGTATTCATTTACTTTAATCTGATTTTTAGGTGCCCAGCGTTGTGTATCAATTCGGCAAGCGCTGACTCATATCCGACAGTGGTTCCTTGAAGATAACTGGATACTAAATGGTGGCAAATCAGAGACCAAAGAATTATCAGATCAAGATGCTAAAATGACTTGGCAACAGGCTGATATCACTGTTGCTCGCTGGTTAGCTGGTCAGCTTGGCTACACACAGCTGGTTGAAGCACTGCGTGGTCTCCGAAATCTCAAATTTGACCCTTCAACTTGTATTTGGAGTCTACCAGAGGGAGACGAAGCAAAACAGGCTGAAAAGACCACTCCCGAAACTTCAACTTCATCTTTCCTTCCACGATTGGAGGATATTACGAGAGAACAAATTGTAAATCATATACGACGGTTAGTTGAAAGTTCGAACTCTTATTGATTCCCTCTTTCTGTACTTGTTATCAATATCGACTTATTACTCTTCAGATTATTGATTCAGTATCCAGAGTGTATTGACGAAGCGCAGGACTGTATTCAGATTCTTCAAAGCACCCGTCCACTCTCACCATCAACCGTTATTGGCCGGCATACCTCTGAATCCTCCTCAGAAACCGTTTCTAAGACATAGCTCGAATCTCATAGGCATCTTTTGTGTACATTAACTCCTTTCCTTTTAGTTTCCTTCTTCTCTTATTATTCAGCAGTACCTTCCGCTAGTGTATAGAAATATGCACAAACTATGGGAAAGTCTTATTTTTGTTCTCTTAATCCCCCGCCCTNCCGCCCATCCCCGCTCTTGCCTTTCCTTTGTCATATATTACTTTAATTTATAAATAATAGGTTGCGTTCTCATTCATCCACTGGTGACCCTGCGCCTGCGAAACATTGTTTGCTGCTTCTTCCACCTTTCGAAACCGTATGTGTTAATTGATGTAATAAAGTAACTTGATTTTTTAACTGGGTCTAAATTTAATGAAGAAAATTTTAACCCTCTCCCGGAATACAACTCATGCTTTCTATTACTAGCCGAGGTGTCAACGGTATTATGCTGCTAAACGCAAAACCTGGTTGTTTGATGTATAGTTCGGTCCTCTGTTATGAGATACACTGCGGTTGCTCAGATCCCGGAAAGAGAGAGAAAAATGAACAGAGATTCAACCAGACAAGACTAGTCAAATAACCAAACATTTATTGACTGAATTTAGAAAGTATTAGTGCAATTGCAATTGGGTTTGCCCAGATTTTAATTAGCCGGGAAATATTGAATCGATCATTGGTCTTCATAATTTGATGTGGAGAACGTGACTGGTCATATAATGGACAAGTCGATGAATGGCAGCCGAATTCATTATGCTCTGATCTGCCATCTTTATGACGTGGGAGTGACATATTAATAACGTGGAACTGATATTGCACTTCCAGTACAAAGTATTGTTTCACCTTGCTATCACCTGATTCAGCTAAAATATTAGTCCCAATGTGGCCATGGTTAAAATTTGAGAGGTTTGATGCGTCTACTCTTTATTTACAAATGAAAGAAGTTGTTTTTAACGTAGTTTCAGCAGGATGGAGTGGTTTCTAAAAATAATATATCTCAAATATAGGACAGAGCCCAAAAGCTTATCCTCTTGAGGGACCGTCGCAAATATAAAGGTTAGTAATTCCTTTCCTACCCGATCCCAAGAAAGGTGGGATGAAAAACAACTAAATATGTCTAATGTTGAAAGCCGGTAAGATGTTACCAGACCACCTGATGGCTCGACGGATTCATTAACATATAGAAAAGTGTAAATATCAGGGACGGAAAATGAACAGTTAAGTGTGAGAAAAAACTTGCGGAAGTGAGGAATATGGTTACTATTAGCTGAAGCATTATAAACTCTAAACTCTGGTAGTTATGTGATGACACAAATTGGAAATTGAATTGGGATCAAAATCAGCAAGTCACTATATGCTGAGTAACAAGGAGAAAGGAATACGAGCTAACATGATCGTTTTATGGTGACACCCCATCAGCGTAGAAGGGTAACTAGCTTGGCTATTTCCACCATCAACTTCATGAACTTTGCTACTTCAGGATTAAAGACTGTTGGATTAAATTTAATGGTTAGAGCTACTACTAATAGGTGACAACCACAGTTTTCAAATCACACTCCCAAGAGTGGTGAGCAGATCAAATTTTATTATTATTGAAATTGGGAAGATGTGGAGAGAGAAAGAAACAAAGTTTAGTAGAGAGATAAGAATAATGATGATCGTAAAAAAAGAGATGAAAATCAAATTGAGGAGAGCCGAGCGTTTACGATTCGCCACTTGTGGTATTATACAGGCAGAAAAACTGAGCCGCCGCGGAAGAGGCGAGTAGAAAATCGATATCCTACAACTGACGTTTCACCGTCTGGGTGGTAAAACGTAGCAACTGAACTAAGTTTAAGGAAGCATTAAAACATAAAGAAATAATTTCGCATAAAAGCGACTTCAATTAATGCGTTATTTGAAAAACAATCGGAGGAACTTTTATGGAAAATGCTTCAAGACAGTTGCTGAATATTTACATTATTAGAAAACACAGAGCAAGAAACAGCGTTGAGCTAAGTAATTGCGCCAGATTGTAAATATGGATAATCTTTAATCATTATGAAGTTCAAAGAATGTACCATATCCAGAACTAAGTAGAAAATTGGATTAAATGAGAAGTTAAATGTAGGTGGGAAATGTGGCACTATGGAAAAATCATTAACTCTTCCTATTGAGTACCTTACATTACACTCAAGCTTATGTAAATTAGAAATTAACGTACTGTTTTAGCGACAAAACTCTGTTACCCAGGCCGGAGAAGAAAATTAGCTTATGTCAAAGCTACTCGAAAATTGAGGTAAAGAGAACAGTCAAAGGTTAAAAATTCACACTATGCAAACATAGTACGTTATTGCACGTAGCCAAAAGCTGATATTTGGAGATTTGACTCTAGCGGTTTTTACAAAATTGGAAACCTCAATAATACTACAAATGATTCAGTGGAAATATGACAGTTTGTCTTGACTATAAATAAATATTTACTGAGATCTCATTTTTCGTTGGATGGTGAGAAGGGAACAAAACAATTCAGTGAAAGATTGTTTTGCTTATATACTGAAAGCATGTGAGTGACATTTTCCAAAGCCGAGTATAGTTAATGGGACACAAGTTGTCCACTTTCGTAAAGTGTAAGATTCCTCTATGCCGCAGCACTTATAGAAGTTGTAGTTTTGCTGCTAACATACACCTACCTACTAGATCCGCAGAAATATAGTTGACTCAGACTTCGAGATAGAAAGGTAAAACAGATATAGTTACTCCAAAGTCGCCTTACTAACTTTTTAACAAGGCTAATTATAGGAGAACATAACTAATGATTGTACCGAAGGGGAAAGAGACTTGTCCAGATTAACTTTCCAGGTATTCGAGCCAGCATGGACTCGCATATAAGCCAGGCTGAGACCACCTTTGACGTGGATTGATTACCTCACAAAGGTACATATACCCTATTTTCTTTGTTTGTCCTTATCGTACACTTCTTTGGAGAAGATAATGAAACAATGGTAGAGTACTATGCGAATAGAACGTAAGGTATATAAGTCAAGAGTAGGATGTTAAGGTATCGAAAATGGACAAATAAGCGCTAGAGAGACCGATACTCACGTACATTTACCGGTACAAATCCACGTTCAGATGATCTTATTCTATCCGTTATTATTAAGTTGTAATTATGGGAAACACCTGAAATCGGTTAACAGAAAACTTAACAAGTGTTAGAGAGGAGATAAAAAAGATACTAAGAGCAACGACAATCATCAAAGTGACTTACTCCATTCGAATTTTGGACTCAGACAGTTATTTAGTTTTCCAAAATTCAAATTTCGTGATTCGCCCCCTGATCGCAATAAATGCCCGTCTAAGATCTTCAATGAGTATTGACCGGGCTTTTAATCAAGATAGTCGGTCTCGTAATTCAAATCATTTTTTCTTCCAATGACTGAAAAGGGAACATAATTTTACATGATGTTCTGCAGCTTGCAGTTCTAAAATGGCGCAGATTAGACGGCTTAAAATTTCAAGTTATTAATTGTGTTCACTCAAGGTGAATGAGTGAAATTAAACGGTCGATTAATTGATCATGATATGAGATAGTCCCGGCAAATGAAATGTGAGATTTATTTTGAAATATATGTACGAATTTGAAATGAACACTATACTATTTTCAAACGTGTGCAATTTGCTCATGTCATTTTGACAAAAATGTTGGATTCCTATTCATAATAAATGCACTCTTTGAGATTAGGGTTACTTTTTAGACTGATATCGTCATCGATTAACGATTGTGGAGACTAATGGCCGTCAAATCCTTTACTCCTGTGAAATTTCTCGGCATGGGATGCTTCTCCCTCGTTTATTCCGTCGTATCTTACAATGAACACGATAAAGACAAAGTTTATGCATTAAAGCGTTACTTCATTCGGCAACCCAAAGCCCTCCTCTATGCAATAAAAGAGTTTACTATACTCAAAAGGCTGGCTCTTTCAGACAGCGTAACTCCATTTCTTCCAAAACTGTTCTATGCGTTTCGGATTCATGCCTCTCCAGTTCTTGTGCTAAAACAGGAAAGCACACTAAATTTAGCAGATCTTATGTTCGCTGTTAAGCGTTTTGATGAGGTTGAAGCCAAGTTCTATCTCACGGAAATAATTTGCGGACTGCGATACCTCCATGCCTTAGACATTGTACAACTGGATCTCAAACCAGATAACATACTCCTCTCAGAAACTAATCATATTGTTATATCCGATTTTGACCGATCTTTCGATTTCACTGCAAAGAATAACATTCCTGCTAGGCACGACTTTCTGTCTACCGTGTACTATATGGCACCAGAAATAGCCAGGTATCAGGTCATATCAGACAAGGCCGACATTTGGAGTCTTGGCATAATCGCATCACTATTAATTGGTGATACTTTTCGACCGTTTTCTGATGACGTGGATGTGGCGCTTAGAATGGCAAAGAAGGGTCAGTGGAAATTGAACTGCTATGATAGAATATCACCGGAATTCAGGGAGTTTCTTCATGCCTGCTTTAGGTACTCTTATGTGCAACGTCCTAACGTTGCCCAACTTCAAAATCTAGCTTACTTCAAGGATGTCAATTGGAACTGTGTTCAGTCACTTCAAATAGAGCCTCCCTACTCGACCCAAGATATAAAAAATAATCCAATAGATATAAAGTTTAACTTTGATCCCCATGAACCCCTGATTCTTCGACTCCTATTTGATAGAGGTTATCCCAAAATAAAAGACGGGGATTTTCAATATAAGACGAACAGCGACGGCACCCAAGAAATAGTTAAATCGAGCGCTACAGTTGAATGTTTCTCCAAAATTGGGTACACACCTGAAATGGTTGTTGAAGCCTATAAGCAATTTAAATTTACGAATCCATGTTTGCTTCCGCAACAGTCAGCGAAACCGGATGATAATGTTAACTCTGAAAATCAAAAGGAAAATAATCAATAAATTTGGTTAACTATTTATGTTCAATAAAATTGTAGGAAGATGGATGAGCTTTGCTTTTCAAGTTGATGAATTACCGGACAGTTAATTAGTCCTAATATGAACTCTGACTGTATATGTACAAGACATTCATTAGCTTCAGCATCGGAAAAAAGTTTGAGTCAAAACTAAATTTGACCACATTAGCATTAATATAAGAGTCCGACCGTGTTAGGCTTAGAACCATTCCAATACAAAATTGATGAACCAAGAGTTAGATTGAACTACTAGCGCATTGGGCAGTTGTAGTGGAATGCGAAAGAAGAGAGTAAAGAGATGAATTGGGAACAGGAATGGAAGAAAGAAAAACTTCAGTATAGAGCAAGTTGTATTAGGATTGTGATAAATAAGGCGAATTCAGGTACAACGAGGGGTTGATTGATTTCGCGCTTTTATTTGTCATTCAGCAAACAACAAGAGTCTGTCACATGACAAGTAGGACGCGAACAAGTGAGTCAGAATATACATACAACAAGCTCAAGGATAACCGCGCATAAGTAACAAGAAATATTATTTAAATTTCTTAAACACTAATAATAGACGTAATGAAGCAGCTTCAGGTAATAAAATGACACGTCAAACCACCTGCGCAGTTGGAACAGATCGAAAATGGCTAGAACACACTCCAATGCTTAGCTAAAATTTGAGGCATTACTACGTGGATGGATTAGTCGTGGCGTACGATTGGTACTTCATACTTCCAAATGGGATCTTCCTATTATTAAAATGCTACACGTAAAACCTGTTATGACCAAACATCTATTCCAAAATTGCTAAACTGCCAGTCCCAGTGTATGCAAAGTTTGAATTCGGAAGGTAAGTTGAATGCGTTTATTCTGTGGGTACTAATAGGAGTCATTTTGTCGGGGATTTATTTGCTATTGTTTTTACTGGAGTTCATAAACAAAGTCGAATTTCCTAAGACACGCTATTTATGAAAGCTTATCAAGTCAAGAAAAGGCAGCGAACGAAATAATTGTCACTAGAGATTTATCGAGAGCTGTAAATAACGTTATTTTCAAAGAAATTGATATTCTGGAGAATATTAGCGGGATTAAATAATGATTGACAAGTGATGCCTTAATGTTGACTTTTAAAATATGGGCCTCACATTAATAATGATGAAAATGGTGAAGTACAGTGGGTTCTCTTAATAATTGACCAGAGGGAAGCCTACACATACGTCTGAATGGAGCATTCCAGGTGTATTTTACATATATTTAGATGAGCTGGCACGGATGGTAGTTAGAAAGGTGGGATGAAAAAGAGACTAAAGTAGGGTTATTGGAAGAGGTGATGAAAGACTAAATGACAATGAAAGTTGGCATGGTGGTAATTCAGATGATAAAGCAACAGAACAAGAAAATAGGAGTAATAAATTATCTAGTGCATTACAAACGTAATATCATCCTTAAAACCAGTAAAACCAAACTCTATATAGTCTAAAGAGCCTGAAATGCCATTCATTATAATTGCTGCGATCTCTCGACTTGATAATCTTTTTGAATCCCGTCTTGAATTTAAGATATTGAGTGTGTTCCAGAAATTTCCTCATCCGTTAATGTGAAAAATAGCAACCAATTTGTATTCAAGCAGTATACGTATTCAACTTCTCTACTGGCTTTATACTTATGGTACACTGGAGTCTCTCAGGTCTATTATATACTCCCTCAAAGGATTATTAAAAGATTCATAGTCACATTAAAAAATGCCACGTCATTGAAATTTCCATAAAATCTACTGAGTTCTCTAACGGTTAATTTTTTTATTTTCTGCTAGAAATTAATTATTAATACTAACCCTTAGGCACATACTTAGTCATGATAATTTAAATTAATCAATGCATTTTTAGTAAATCATATAATAATTTAATGATGTAATCAGACACGGAGTGACTCTCAAAGTAGACAGTTCCTCTAAGGACACTTTATTTAGCCTTTATACATGAATCCATTTTCACGCATAGAATTTAGAAGTGTAATCCAGCTCTCCTTCCTACGACTCTCTTTCTCCTCTTTCCTACCTCTATGATCGTCAGATATGTCACTAGTTCAACTTCATTTCTTTTGATCTGGAAACAGTTGTTGCATCCTCCCAGCCTTTAGGATCATCGGATTTAAAAGGAGATATCCCCAAATCTGACTCAGTCGCATTATTAAAGTACTCTAATGCTAACCCTACTAAGTATTGTAAAATACGTCAAAACCCAGTGAATTTCCTTAATGATGTTTTATTGCTTAATCTATTTGTTAAGTATTATTTTAAATTTCACTCCATTCTCTTGTCTTCAGAATACAATATTATGTAATTGTGTGTTTCGATTTTAGTAAGAACAATTACTCTTAACACTCACATTTTATAATCCATAAATTCATTGAAAAGTTCAAAATAAAATTTTTCTCTAATAAAAAGTGTAATCACACCGGTTCTTAAGATTTAGAAAAAGAGTATATGCTAGAAACGATGACCTAAATACGCATCGAAATTAATATACAATAAATGACAAAATAAAGGTATGGAAGGTTAACAAATTAAAGTCAAATGTTAAAAAGAAATGAATGAAATTTCTGCTGATATTAAAAAATTCTGCAGTTTAAGGTAAAACAAACCTTGTAATTAATTTCTCAATTATAGACATGCACTTCTATTTAACGCTAATAATTTGTTGCGGTGATAAAATGTTGAAGTTAACAAACAGTTTCTCTCAAAACTAAAACACAAAAATGTTGCGTAGATCAGGGTGTATAGAATAAACCGCCATGAGGATTAGAGAGAATAAGGGCGGGACGATAGAGAAGTGGAGAGAAGGGAGCGTGGAAGCAGGTAAATGGTACGTGTGTGTGTATGGGAGTGGATACAAAGACAGATACCGAGTCACCTTTGCAAGAACACGCGTGATGATGGGTGCAGGTGTACTTTCAAGTAAAACGGGGCAGTTATGGAAAAAAAAGAGAATCGACAAACTCGTCTTGATATGACAGATAGGAGTCGGAGTCATAGGAACATGAAGGCGAAAAATAAACTTATTTTCATAAAAATAACAAGAGTAATTTTGGGAAATGCACTGGGAGTCATCCTTCAAATCTTAGCACTGTTTTAAATTTTATCTGAATGTAGAATTGCAGTGGACTAAGCAGCATTTGGTCTAAACTCTTGGAAATTGTTTACTGAAGCATCAGTTTTACTCTTACAAACATGGGAAAATATATGTTTGAAAGATGTAAATATAGCAGCACTAATCCAGTCAGTAAGGCTATTTTTTGAGCTCGATCAAATTAAGAAAATTATTACCTCAAGGAAATAAAGATTTCCTTTAAGGCTAATTGAATTACAAATGTTTTTCCCAAAATGAGAAGACCAAGAGTCGCGTTTTACCACCTATACATTGGGGGTCAGGAGGGAAGTGGTAAACATCTATTCAAGGTACACTGAGAGAGTATACTTATTTTGCGTTTTTTATCATCAGATGCACAATTGATGACAAATCATTTTATTATTATGGTAGTGCATAGCTATGAGTCAACATGGCTCCTGTGCAACTTTAAAAACAATGATTATTCTCAAAGAAGAATAAATGATTGATTATTAGCTTGAAATTGAAATACTGCTTAGTTTTGTCAATTAATTTGCAAACCCCTAGAGCATCACAAATTAAACAAAAAGAGGAATTCATCAAATATTATACAGTTGTTATTTTTCGTCTGCAAGTGAAAATTCTTCCCGCCGAAATCTTCGTGTCACCTTCAAATTTTTTGCAATCCTATTACCCTGTAAATTAGCTAATTTTACAAATATGTAAATTTTATTATTAATTAACAATAAATCATGAATCCAATTTTCCCTGGACAAAAATTATTCATTTTCATTCAATGTTTATGTATTTTAATTGCTATATTTTTAATCACAAAATCAAGTTCTAGATTATAATTAAGTCTGTTCTGAGTGTTCTTGTTTGTTTTCCATTTAGCTAACGAAGGGTTGAAAGGAACGGTTGATTATGAAATTAAATTTGATTCTGTAAACTTGGCCACTACTGCTTTGAAGGAAGAATCCCTTCGTCTCCGAAATATTCATCTTACGTCATCGCCAATCCCCAAAATTTAATTATCTTGACTTCATAGTAATGTTTGTAAATTTTTAACCTTTCCTATGACCCCAAGCACTCTATGGATAGACATCGTGTATCCTAAACTGGCCTATTTTTACCGAACGGAAAATTACCTCGGATGATAGTTGTGCAGAGACACCGATTAGTCGGTTATACTATTAGCCAGTCCTGTCCGCACTGTCCCTTCCTTTTCCTACAATCGTCCCGTCCAAGTAAAGTGAACATATAATTATGTCTTCATGCGCGTCCTCATCCAAATGAAGATTATAAATAGCTTTCCAATACACGCATCACACACACAGGAGCTTGCGCTTGTCAGACAATCTTCCTTCGCTCTCTCCTTTCCCTCACTGCTCTATCCCCTTGGAGCTCTGTACACCAATTCTTGGTGTTCTTTTTCATTGCTGTTAGCCATTACTCTAACCGCAACACTTTCAAGCATTTGAAAATCCAAAAAACCTGGTGTGTGGAAAGTGGAGGGGAATAGTTCACAGGCAGATCAGAATCTGAGTGAGCGATATCTATCTGCAAAATAAATTATTTCGAGTCATGCATCCAGGTCTGCTGTCAATGCCAAGTTCAGCCCTTATAAAGAGCTTTATTACTATTGTCCATGACAGGGCAAAACTTTAATGAGTATTAATGATAGAAAAAACATCTGAGTAAGAGGAACAACGAAAGAGTCCAAAATGATTTAAAATGAAGGTGGGTATCAAGAAGTGAGCACTGAAATCAGTGTATCCGGTAAATTACCTTGTTTTAGTTATGAAAGTATGGACTGTCCATTTTTACTTAAGGAGTATAGCCTACTAACTTCAAATTTCATGAAATTACTCCCCGAATAATATTCAGGACTTTCTAATCGGTTGATTTAGCTCCATGACCGGTTATGTCATCCCGATTTATTTGTATCCTTTTACAGCCAAGAGCAGGTAAATAAAACTGACAACGACTTTTTAACATATTCAGAACGTTTTAATTTTTTCGTTCTTGCTTTGCCTGAGATCATGGGCTTGACGCCCATCGGTGGGTATCCGATTAACAAATGTGGTCAACCACACTGTCTAAATTTGGTCAACGAAGAGATAAGGGAGGCCGAATTTCTCATACCTCTGTTAGCACTTTCCTCCATAGATCAGAAAATTATTCATTTTGTTTATTTTTCGGCCCTCCGATAAATTCTTCAGTCGAATCCACAGAGCCCCGCAGATGTTTTATATTATATATCTCAATATGCAACTAAGTAATTTTTTCAAGGGCTGTGGAGCTCAGGACGCTACCAAGGCTGATCTAGATGCGTTAGAACATCCTGTAAAGTGCGTGCGTAACCGATAGCATGGTGAAAAAGCGCGGCGTGCGTGCAGAGGCCTACCCAGCCAACCAGCGATCAATACCACTGCAGAGTAGCGTTTGTTGAATTTAATGACTGAGCTTTTGGCAGCGAGCCATATAAGTTGAGCGATAAACTCTCTCCACCCAATGCCTTCTTTATTCCTGCTACTTTGGGCATAGCCTAGCTAACTTTGGGGGCAAATTTATGCTAGAGGGGTCTGCTGAAGGCTATAAGAACTGCTTAAGAGGATTACTGAGGTCTGGCAAAAAGGCTCATTTGTGTACAGTTGTTAAGCCAGTGAAAATGCCAATCCTTCATTTAGGTTTTCAGGATGATTTTATGGTTTCGATATTGGAAAAATTGCATGCTGCATTCGAGGCTAATCTCTTGGGAACATTTTTTCGAATTTTTAATGTGAAGTTCGCTGAAAAATTTTGAAAGACAATAAGTGCGTTTAATTGCTGTTGTTTCTTCAGTTTGTTTAACAAAAATAAAATATCACAAATCAGTGGGTGATGATAATGAGGGCAGAGGGTATAGACGGAATATCACCAGTCTCCACGTCCTTTTCTAATGTTCCAAATTTCAAATATCTAGATTTGACTGCTAGGTTTGGTGAGGAGTTCATGTCCGCGTTATTTTAGATTTATTGATCTGATGATCATCTCGATGCGTTTGAAATGCCGCTCATTATACTTGCGATATTTCTTTGATAAGCTCTTGTCCGGTGTTAAATATAGGATACAGAGTCTGCCCAAGAACATCAAACTTCTGTTAATGAGCTTGAAGGATAACTCTCTATGCATTTTCCAGAATTACCTTTTATTCGCATTC
>CAADRB010000020.1:603849-622818 GCA_900708905.1 Hymenolepis diminuta
AAGGATAACTCTCTATGCATTTTCCAGAATTACCTTTTATTCGCATTCTCCACGCTAATACCTCGGTTTTTCGCCCACGAAGTTGGAGCGACCTCATTTATGTCCCTATGACGCATAACCCCTGTCTGTCTGACATGTCTAAACGCGTCCATCGATTCCCCCTCTTTTCTATAACCGCCTCGCTTCACATAAAAGGCACATCTGCGCTCATGCTCTGGTGTGGCCTTACCCAAGTGACTCATATAAAGCTACCCTTGTTTTTCCAGACAACACACATTGGTCAGTGCGGACTCCTACACGTCCTGTTCATCTCCTCTTTTCCTCAGCACGCTGCTCTCCCTCTTTCTGTTACTCATTGTGGCTTCCTTGAATACATGTTTGGTCTGCTCAACTCTTGGTGTTAGCTCTTACTCAAACAGCTACGAATTGGTTGTCGTAATTTGTTAGCTGCAAACCGTTGGTTGTTATCTAACTCCAACAAGCTATCTGTCAAAATTATGGGATAGTGGACGTTGGAACGCAACACTTTATTTGTATTTGCAAAGAAAACAATTCTATCTTTCTTCCAACTTATAATTTTGGGTACATCGGAAATGATAATTTTGAAGATGACTCTTTGCCATCCCAGGATTTAGCAACTTAATACTGTGGATCGAAACAAATTTATCTCGCCTTTATAAACAAAAGCATTTAATTAAGACTTCTTAAATTTTTAAACATGGTGGGACTCTATATAGTTCATTTCTCTCAATAATCAATCTATCAACTCTTCCATATCGACCTACATTAACTAAACTCTGAGATCAAGTATGGGTTCACTAAAACTGTTTAAATTACACTTGGGAAACCATTAAAAATACTTGGCTTGAGTAGGTAGCAGCGCTCTTGAGATGTTATAACTTTCTTAATTGATTAGAATCGGTTTGTGTGTTTGACCATCCACGTCCCCGGATGTGTGCTGTTGGCAACGGTCTCGTGACATGATCTGACTCAGCAGACTTTCACGTTGGCCACTGCACTACTGAAACAAATCCTACCAATATATTTATTCTCAGCAACCTTAGTGATATAGATATAGTGAGAAAATTATTATCTGAAATTCCAATTGACATTTTAGTGTTATACTCCCTTTTAGCATGTTTAATCAATACACATCTAGAAAAGCGTTTCTTTAAATTTAATTTATTCTGTTTAGCTTATTTATCTAAATTATTCAAGATGCGAATATTTTAAAATTACCAACCGCATTCAACTATTCCAAAACGTCGATTTTCTCAAATGGCTTTCTTGAAGTGACATCATGATTGGATTTGAACTAAAATGTTGAGCATTTGTAAATTTAAGAGCATTATTTTTATTCAGTCATTACTTTCATATCTACGGTAATATTCGTCTTTCTTTTTTTTCAAATTGAATCTCTTTAAATAGAGGCAACCTCAAGTGTCCAGAAGTGGTTTATTTTGATTAGAGGAATGAGCTAATTAAGGGGTCCTTGAATAAGCGCTGCTGGGGTTTCATTTCTCTCCACCGGTGTCCGAAACCATTCAATCTGTTCATGCCAGTCCTTATAAACGAAACAATAAAAACCCCTATTAGACACGCTCGTCCGTCATTTAAAAGGTCCTGTGCTTTCCTTTCATCTCCTCTGTATCTCATCTCTCTCCTTTAGAATCCTTATTATGTATTGTATGTATTATGCTATTGTAGGGTGTCAAACCTTAGCTGTTAATCCTACAGTATTATTTTGAGGTTTCCATTTCAATTTCTGCTTTTACAGAAACGACTTCAAATAATTGGTTTCCCTTTGTGTGTCTAAAGGGTTAACGTATGTTAATCCTCAATCTAACTATTGGCGATTTAAATTACATTTTACTGATTATTTTTTTAATGAATTAGAAGTATTAAACAATATATTACTCAGAAGCATTCATTTTAATATTCATATTGCCATATGAACGTAGCTAAATCGGCAATTTTCGCTTCCAGTTTCAGCATTCTCTCCTCCCACGTTACCTTAAAGTCATTTTTGGTAAGAATGGGGTTTGGGGAATGGAAAATCTCCTTGATTCTTGGAGAGCTGACAATTTCGATTATACTGTCATCCCTTTCTGCCACTAACTTTATTAGCGTTGTTTTGAGTGCATTTGCCAAGAGGGACTGCATACAACCGGGGAGTTTTTAAAATATAAAAGGTTTCAAAATTTTGTATCAAGTAGTTCTTCGGTGCAAGCTGTTTCGTTTCTCTTATCAATACGATCGGTCGCAGATCTTCAAGGCACCCCTGTTCAAGTAAATTGGGTACACCCTCACTTGCGGATAGTTCAGTTTTTTGAAATATAGCAACTTTCAGATCATCATAAGTATTTGAAGTAGGTGCTTGATTGATTTCAAAAAATGG
Source organism: Hymenolepis diminuta (assembly GCA_900708905.1). Classification (NCBI taxonomy): domain Eukaryota; kingdom Metazoa; phylum Platyhelminthes; class Cestoda; order Cyclophyllidea; family Hymenolepididae; genus Hymenolepis; species Hymenolepis diminuta. Next base: position 606,248 of record CAADRB010000020.1, read on the forward strand.
CCTACGATAAACGACAGAATGTAATCGATAAGAACATTGAATATGTTACTTTGGCACCTTATGCTATTATTTCTGAAGTGACCTTCCGATTAAAAAATTAACTCTGAGGCATGTTCTGACAAATATGAAACTTGGCTTACTGGATTTATCTAACAGACTTGAAGAGAAGGAGTATGGATTATCTCAGACCTCATTTTATCAGAATGGTTTTATCCTTTTCTTGGCCAACAAACTGTAGGAGTTAAGACTGAGACTATCGGCTAACAGCAGACAACCAAAGTAACAACAATCCAGAGGATTGAGTCGAGAGTAAAGAGAAATTTAGCGAACAAGACAATTAAGAATCGAGTTGGATAGAAAAATTGCGACAGCGGGAGGGCACTAATGAAAAACAGAGCGAAGAAAAAAGGGGAGACGAAAAGAAAAGACGAATTTAGAGGGGGAGAGAGAGTGGAAATCAATCGCCTGCTCCACCAGTCATGTAACTGACGTGTCGTTCGATTTTGGGGGTGGAATCACAGTTATCACGAAAAGGGCAGGTAAAAATGGATGATCAAGATTCTCCACCTGAAACGTTTGAAAACAGCTCATGTAAACACTAAAATGTGAACATGATTTCTTGTCAAAAGTAATAAATTAATGGGGCTCAAAAAGGAATGAATCTTAAGAAATTTTGGACAATCCTTCAGGATATGCAGGAATAATGCATTGTAGATCTTTGAATGAACTTGTTTCTGGTCTTTTAGTTCAATTTCTGAATCCTAAGTTTAATACATATATGCTTATTCACTGAAAAATCAACGTCTGGGTAAACGGATAACACTAAATACCAATGAGTTAAATTAAAATTCGTTACATTTGATTTTTAGCACAATTTTCCTCGTCCAAATTGTAGAGAGGTTATCAGTGTTTAACTAAAATTAAAGTTAGTACTCCAACAACAACCACTCCCATTGGGTAAAATCCAAGATAGAGGTGTAAGAGAGCGATACTAGTTGTTCAAATTGCAGTGTTTATGATAAGGCGGAGTTGGAAGGTGGAGCTGTGAGAGCCCAAGAAATTATTGTCTCGAGAACCCCAACCAATAAGTAGCAGGACTCTCGTTATGCCCATCCAACTGCTAATACTTTCTTATAAGTATGTAATGTCCTACTCGTCAGCACAAATATCAGTTATTTTCGACCGCGGATTCAAGGAGCTACCTCTCGAAGTTTTAATCCTTTCTCTGAGACGAACAGTCCAGATTCTGGACTTAGGAAAAATTCCCAGGTTAGATTCCCTCTAACGTTATTCCACGCGGTTGCAACTTGTCGGAGTGTAATGGCATACAATTCAGTGGGTATGCATTTTACCCGAAAGTTTCTCAGTGCCCTATGCGTTACAATTTGAAGCTGGAAGATGGCAGCTTTCAGAGTATTCAGTGATAAGAATGGTGTTTTCTTTCATATAAAAACCCCTGTCATAGGTTAAATACATTCATTCAAGCATTATGGTATTTACATTATAAGTAGTCATTATATTGTCATTTCTATTTATCAAATCGTACAAGAACAATGAATAAACCAAAATCAAAATTTTATTGCTGATTATTAGATTGAACACGGATAACAACAACAAATTTCCACAAAGCAGCACTTTGAAATATATCGAAATATCCTAAATAACCAGTATGCTTATGCCGAGGTCATTAAGCCCAGTGTAATATGAAGTAAATGCAATAGACATCCCCTGTAGAGCTACAGACAGTAAGCATGTTTGCCGGCAAGATGCTCTTCCGCTGCCATAGGAAAAATTAACAAAGGTACTTCAGCTATATTAGCAAAATGGTTTTGCTTTAGGAATCACGAACTAAGGTCTGTAATGGTACGGATTGTTACATTCACTTGTACGTTTTTTTATTTTCTTCGATCCTCTCGACCTTAATATAAGTACCTTAAAAGTAACAGGTCTTGATTTTATGAGTAATATCTTGAGGGCTTTGAAGAAAAATGTCGTTGAAAAATGGAAATTTTTAACAATTTTTCCGAAGAACTGCTATAACGTAACCAACTAGGAGTTCGGGTAGTAATCTAGCAGAGCCAACAATCTAGAAAACTCGGTAATATAGCAACTTAACACAGAAGCTAATAACCCACGGCAAATAAGAAGGCACGTTATAGTCAACATGAGTGTGTTAACGAAACTCACTCTCAATCGGTATCGGCTTAAACAAATAAGAAAAACTATCAAGTGTTTTTATCGGTGGGGAAATAAAGAAAGAAATTGCATTTTTATTCATAGAAGAAATATTGGGAGCGGGGGAAAATGGTTATCATTTCTTCTAACAAGAACTAAGCATTTTATCAAAGGTAATCAAAATCAGGCAATAAAAGGTTAAACCGCCCTTTATTGTTTTCATCTTTATGTAAAAGTGTCAGCCCTTAAATGGGGTTGTATGAAATTAATTGGCATTAAGACAATAAGAAGTTAGAGGAACCAACAGAAGAGTGTTAATGGAGGGACAAATGCTTTATTTTAGACCGGCAGATAATTTATATAAACAGTTCCTACATGCACTTACGTTTCTGGGTATGTCACCGTTTAACTGTGTCTTCATATACTTCCGCCTTTTTGGATGCAGTCCTATCAAAATCAGCTGTACTCTTGGTAATATCAATTTCCTACTGGTCGAACGAAATCGTCATTCTTATCCTCGTCATTCTTGCTACAAATATATGAAATACGAAGCGATATTAATATAGACGGAGATAATTAAAATAACATAATATTAGACATAAAGAATAGTAGGTAGATTAACCACAGCATGTCAAGTATCCGTTACCACGACGGTGTATGCATGTTTGAGTTACTGCATTAATTGATCTGTCCAGTCTAATCATAAGTTATATCTTATTAAATATATTTAAGTCAGTGACACTTAGCTATACTTGACAATTACAATAAATGAAGGTTTCTAAATGATATGAAAGAAACATTAATTTAGTCAATTGGTCTAAAAAACTGCGTACATCGCGAATACCGACTATCACTCAGGAATCTTGGAAGTAAATCATGGATTTTGGAACACTAAGATAAGACCAGATGAAGTATATCCAATAAGTAGAAACTGGACGACCTGATAAATTGAGAATTCAATAGAAATAAGAATTTTCCCGCGTTTGTATTCCCTGCTTCTACTCAACCCCTTTCTCTTCGACTCTAATTGGATAGTTTTTATTTCTTATGCTCCGGAGTGTTCCCATAATTATACATGGCACCAATAGTTATATCCATTCAGTGGTTGCATAGCGCTATTCTTCAATTAACTCGGTTGTTTACTAATATTATTGCTTAATCTGATTGCTTCTGCCAGATTTTAAAGCTCGGATTTTGTCATAATAAACACACCATTTAAAAGATAAACTTTCTGCTAACTTAACGAGTTCCTGGATAAATTAACAAGAACTTAATATCGATTATAGAAGTAAATGAATAAAATTAGGCCGTTTATTATTCGGCTACTATTATCTAAAACAGATAACTTACTGAAATCAGAATACCAACCGAGATATCATGACCACATTATTAATCATTTATTTAATATTACTCGCTTTAATTACTAATAACAAAACTTGTACAAGTATTTATTATTATCGGAGCAATTAATAAGCCTCATTAAATTGTAGTATTAGACGCATGATTTGCAAAAGTAGTACTTATTTCGAAATTACAAGTTTTATTGAATATGACCTTCGGCACATACAGAGTCTCCAGAAATTTTACATTGCTCTCCCAAATTTATCAATTTCATTTATCTAAAGAAAAAAATCACATAAATAATCTCCATGAATGAAGAAATATGTTCTGTTTTAGCGCTTCTAACAATTGCAATATTCTTAACACCATGAAATTGTGGAGTTGAAGTGTGTATCTGCTTTAGTATCTGGAAAGAAAATAACATTTAGGTTAAAAAGTTTATTCTTGATAGCAGGTTTTTAATCTTTTCCAAAGGTGGCATTAAACTCCACAAAGTTTCTCAAATGTATTATGTAATATGGCTGAAGATGAAAAGAAATGATATTATAAACGTGTTGACTGTCAAGTCGGTGAAAGTTCCTACTGGTAATCCTAATTTATATGTGGACTTAAAGGAAACACCGCTACAAAAGCTAAACTCAAAAATTTGAGAAAAATTTGTATGGAAAATTTTGTTTTCACCAACAAAAGCAGTTTTAATAAATTCTGAGTAATAAATTCAGATCAACCTTAAATTACGTTCATTTACGAAGTAAAATGCAAAATACGTGAATGTATATGTCTAATTTGGAAACTTAAATTATTAATGCACCTTGATACCGCGTGTTACTAAACAACAACGACCAATTGCAGTAAAAAATTCAAATATGCAAATTATGAATAGCTTTATGCATTGATACATAGAAAATGTGTATTAATGGTTATTTAACCTTGTAAAAAGTATGTGGGAATATAATGAACTTCATACAACTTTGAGGTCGAAAAGTTTAAAGTTAGAGGCATTTACAAAAGCAACGTTAATATGGGCCAATTTACCATTGAAGAGGATAAGATAACCCTAATCCTGTCACCGAAACCACATTAAAAGCTCAACCAAATTGTGTTAGATATCCCCTCATAGAACTGATGATGTTCCTAAAGATAACAGGATACTGCCAAATATGAGAAAATAATATTTTCTCCAAACAACTCTCATATGTTTTTCAATTTAAGAGACCTTAACGTGTGTAAAACAAATACCGGATACTGAACAACGTCATGACCGACCAAAGGGTTTATCTCGAACCCCCAAGATGGATGTCTCATATTTCGATGGGAGATGCTATAGCCACAAGATGTCTATCATCATCTAGCGATTAGAAATGATTAACTGGCGATGAGATCTTCACTTTAGTGTCCGCAGACGGTCACGCTGTGTGTTTGCGTGTTTTCACATAGATATCTAAACGGGTGTCTATCATCACGCCGAGACTCCGAAAACGAAACATGACTGACGTCATACGTAGAAAAGTCTTGTACATAAACCTAATTTACTTATTATTAAATTGGGGGTGACTTGCCCGTCACCTCCGAACTGATCTGACGACATGAGTGACTTAACTTATACCATCTATCCGATCGATGCGGTCCCGATAGACCCTCAACTTTATTACAGATACTGAAGCCTTTCCAGTGTAAAAACACCAAGAATTAAGTAGAATCGCATAATTCATGAACAACTGGAAATGAATGAAAGAGAAATGGGAAAAGCGTAAAAAGTTAAATTAGGAGAGAAGAAGGCATCAGTGCAGAGCGAGGACATCCCGAGTTATGGGGAAGAGACGAAATGAGTCACGATATGGCAGTTGACAGTTTTTGCGTCTTTCGTTCATTGACGAGCAACTGACAATTAGAGGTAGAGGTACGAGTCAGTAGATACGATGTACTTAGAGAGAACGAGAAAATCTATAAATTAAAGTATGTCAGCATAATGGGAATGACACTAAAGTTCAGTGCTCAAGTTTGTGCAAGTACCTTTCCTTCTGCTGAATTTTGTGATAAATCTAGTGATGAAATATGGGTAAACGGAAATTTTAATCATTGAAAACTAAAACTAAATAACATAAATCAAAGAGCTTGTCGACAGAGGTAGCAATCAGGGCTTGAGCCTCCGAGAACAAAATCGCCTAATTTTAATTCCCTTTTTTAATTGAAAAGTTATCCAACTATTTCGGACAATTTTAATATTTAAGGGTCCAGTCTTTGATTTTATGATTGTGCATGTAAAAATACAAATATGAACGCAACGAACAACAACGAGGGAGATAGAAAACAGATTGGTTTCTTATTTTAAATGGTGATAAGAACGTGACAAAACAAAGCTGCAGCATTTACGTTTTGTCCCGGAATACTCAATTCTCACAGTTTGTCTGAAGGCCACCAGCTATTATCATCAAGACGACGGCACACATCGCCCCTGATCGCTTGTTAGTTATTCTGGACAAGAACTAATATTAATTTGGCAGTGTTTTAATTCTCTGTTATAGCCTTATTAGCCTTCCAAAATAGCGACATCTGAGAACTCAATAATAATAACACTGAATTACCGTAATGATAGACTTTACGCCAGAATTATGCAAGGCAACGACCCTGTAATTTGGCACATTTTAACAAATGTGTAAAGTTTTTAAAAAATTAATAATTAATAGTTAATATAATATTTTCTGGATGAAAATTTTTTACTTTCACCTAATATCCCCTACCCTCAACAACATGAGGATAAATTGCATCAGTATATAATGCTTTTTTGGTTAATAAAATGTTTTGGGTTAACTGGATTCTATCTTATCATGCACTCTGAGTTAGAATCAACTGTTGCAGATATATCGTGGCAGAACTACTTTACAAAAGGTATTTATTTTAAATACCAGGTCACAAATAAAGATTCAGATTTGTCGAGAGAATCCTAAACCTTCGGTCCTACGGAAACTTTATTTACTATTCATAAACAATTCCCGTTAAACTTAATTTTTCTAATTATCAAGTGGAGTTAATACGAAAGGAATGTTCCCAGAAAATATCGATCAACTCTGATAGGGTCTGTGATAGTAGGTAAGCCATTATTAGTGAGTTTGCCTCAGTGATGTAATATACACCGGTGTGAATGTATAAGTTGTAACATTTGATGAGATTTCATTTGAAAATCAGTCTACACGTCACGATTTTACTAATATTTGCTAAATAGAATGAAACAACATTTAATTCCCGCATCTTTAGTCACCTTTTATTCAAATTCATGATATAGTATGGGTAAGGCGCACACAAAATAAATTGACTTATTTTGCGAAATGTGGCTTTTCTGATACGTTGTGGATTTGTCGGTTTTGTATGCATAACTAGGGCAATTGCTTAGGAAATCAAGGTGCCGATTACCTATTAGAAGTGTAAATTACATCAAAAAGTTGATGCAAAATGAATATATTGCCTACCATTCAGAACCATGTAGAAAATCCGTATCAAAAAGATGAATAAAACCAAATAATATTTTAAAATTTATAACTTAAAATCAAAATATATGTAGCTTAATACATGCAATCGGGGATCTCGACATTTTCCATGATCCAGGTCACCATGTTTAGTATTGAGGGTTTAGATTTAAATAATGCAGCGGTATTTTATTATGATGTAACACGTTTATGTGAATGAACATTAGATTGATGAATTGTCAATTTTTTTGGAGGCAACTAGCAAGCATCAATATTCTTTGAGATGTATAATGTTACTTTAATAAACTAATATCTTATCTTTTAAACGATATGGCATAAGAAACAAGTGTTATTTTCTCAAAATCAAATAAAATTGTCGGATAAGTTGCATTACGTCAGACATTATTCTACATAATGTTGAAATTAAAAAACTTCACCTGATTTTAGAAGTTTATCTTTTATTACATGTAATAAAAATCATTAAAAGGTTTAAAATAAAATAACATTTACTTTAATTTAGAGTGAAAGTTAGGGACAGAAAAATGATTAAAAAATACCTATAAACTTGCGGCAAAGTTCACAAAAGCTTCATTATACTCAATAAAATGTGATATTTTCTTTTAATATGCTAAATATGTGTACTACTAAAACGCAAGTTTTCAAGTCACATATGACTTGCTCATTCTAATTGGTTTTTTGTTAATTGTAAATATATAGTGGCTAATACGTATTAATTTATCCTCTATAAATTAGACGATTTCCAATGATGGGATTTGAAACAAAGATTAAAGAACCAAAAGGAGCTAATGTTTATGAAGGCATTCTGAATTGGTAAATACTTTGTGCTTATAAAGTATTCCTTCAGCTCAATAGTTGCTGCCTTTTCATCAAGAGTTCTTGCTGATGCTACATCATATCTTGAGAACTCACCGTTAGAAATTGCTGAAGTATTTATTATTGCGAAAATCAGACTACTTCCATCAAATGCAATTGAAATAAACGTCTTCAGATTTGTGCCACCAGATATTAATTCTCGACCACCACTGGAAGCAGCAGAAATTACTATTCCCTTTTTCGTTAGTTCTGTCTTCGTAATTGTATTGTTTGTTTAGCTTCATCGTGGCGCTCAATGTTGTATTCTTTCGGTGGATACTTTTGCCAGACAAATTAGCCGCATTTGGAGTGGTATTTCTTATCAGACCTCATCTTCATTTTCTTTCTCCGATTTTCTTTTTCTCTGGGCTGTCGCTGATTTCAAATCAACACCAAACAATAAACTTGGGATATCGTCAATTCGTATAAGTGCTATAACACCAAATGTAATTTTCTCTCTATTAAAAATCAAAAGCTACCCGTTTGATAGTGATTGCTTTCGTCGCTGTCTTCAAATTGACTCTGCAAATACAAAATTTCAACATTTAAATCAAATTAAAACTGATGGAAGACAGGAAAAGTTTCGTTTCGGGTAAGGAAATATTTTTTAAAGCTTCTTTCGTTATTCTTTAAAATAGTAATGGTTTTATTCTTTATTTATCCCTAGATATTTTCTTTTGGATCCATCGGGATGTCTTATTCCTTATCTGGATGGCGAAGAGAGTATAAGATCATCACTCCTTGCAGGCGTGTAAGTGATGTTAATTACACTTAATAATTAATTAATTAATAATAATTAATAATAATAATTAATTTATTATTCTCATGAAATTATTTTTATTTGTAGAGATTAAAAGTTTCGCGATAACGATATAAATTGGTTTTAAAATGATTGACGATATTAATGAAAGAAGTTAGTAATGTATTTAAGCCACGCGATCGGTAAAATCAGTATTCCTTTTTTGGTATTTAGTCTTCCTCTACACCCCAAACATTTGAGTTTTATTTTATGGAAGCCTTAAGTGCAGCATTTTTAGTACATGATCGTCCTATTTCCCGTTTTTCCATGAAAAATATCTTAGTATGCAGATGAATATAATTATATTACTTATTTCATTATGCTTAAATAAAATATGTACATCTTAAAATATTTTGCTCTTTCCGTATTTAGACTAGAAACCGATGTCACCTAATGTACGACAGACATGCGTTATAACAAAATTAGGACTTATTAACTTTCAAAATACATCTAAATGGTATTTTGTTAAAACTTTTGTTGACTATTGCTATTTATTGTGAGTATTCATTTTTAATTGAGCCGATTCGCTTCTCAGGTATTTTCAAATTCTTCCACAAGCAAAAAACTTTTTAGTGTTGAAAAGAGGTCATAAGCCTACGATAGTAAATATTACCAGCTTTAACAGAAATTTTCACAAATGAGATCGAAACGAGATACGGAGTATTACGCATTCTTGTATCAACAGATAAGTAACTAGACGTTCACCTCTTATCTAATATGATGGAATATGTATGGGTATAACATAGCCAAGGTCAATATCTGGAAACTGAACAACCGGGTGATTTGATAATAAATTTGTTTGCGCTGGTAGTGTTGTGGCTAATGTACTCATTCACGAAGTCAGAAGTTATGAGTTCGTCGCCCATTGGCGCACTCCCAGTGATCATGATGATCAACTAAATTGGTTAAGTCTGGCCAACAAAGACGCAATAGAATACCAGGGAGGTGGGTATTGGAATACTTTCCTAAGTGAGCTCGGAGACATTAGGTAATGTTCGAATATCTGATAGTAGACATGCTGAAAGACAAATGAAAAACTCTGTTATATCAAAATTTGATTTAATTAAGATCTTAAGCCGAATGAAATATAGAATTTCTCGCGGGCAAATATTATCAAGCCTTTTCCAAAATATCTTTTTCATACAACTTGTCGGTTTGTTCGGGCTGCTTTTTTGAAATCTAATGAGAGCCTTTTCGCCTTTTATCATCTTAATTCTGAATTTCTAAGATTAAAATTCACAATAATTGCTTTCACTGTAAATTTCAGATGGTGCACAAACGGAACAGAAAATGACCAAAATTCATCAGCAAATCTTCAGGTCTGGTTATCACTTCTGCGATATGCATTCACGCCCAAAGGAAGACGGGCATTCTCAATTTCTCCTGTCTTGGCAATTCATAATTCTTCCTCGAATAGCGTTTTATTCTATTCCGTTCGCGGAGATGTTGGTGCCAATAAAACTCCACATTCGTTGTATCTCGATTTCTCGAGTGGAAATCCCACATCCCCTTGGTATGGCTATGCAGATCGAGTGAGTGAATTTAAAGTATTCATTCTACTTAATTTTGCAAGTACACTCATTTGCATTCCCTTTTCAGCTTTATTTCCACTATCTCTCTGGTACTGAAGATCTCAAATCAAGGGCCTCTCGTACGACTTCTCGAACTGTGGTTATTCATATCTCCCCTCTTAGTTCCCTACGCCTTCCTTATCAAACATCTCTTGCCGACTATAAAAAGATACTTGAGGCTGCTAGCAGATTAGCTTCTGATCTTGGTTGTCAAATTTCTAAGGGACTGACTCCTGCAATTGCTTCAACTTCTTCCTCGAATAAGGTCTCGCAGACTGACCACGATAATGGCTTGGACCAGGACAAGCAGAATAATAAGAACGGGTTGGTTCTGTTAGATGATGCTTATTCATTTCAAGATTATATTTTTTTCAAGATTGAGTCGATGGTAAAGTAGAGAGAAATGGTCTGTTTCATTGAACTCAATTTTGGTGTGCTTACTTACACTATTAAAACTGCAGATAAAATAGAATAATGGTATTATTTAACTAAATAATATGAGGCTGTGTTATATGGATACTGTAGGAAAACACTGAAAATGAAAGTGAATTTATTGATAGATTAAACTAGAATTGTATGGAAAGTCTAATAACAGAAAAGCTATTCGGATGCATCTAAAAGGGAGTCTTTGGGCAACTGGTGTACTCGCACTTATCCGCGCTCAACGCATAAGGCGTATATTATTTAAGGCGCTTAGTCATGAGGTAGCATTCTGGGTGCGATTTACACTTGCAATTAGTACTGGCAGTAAGGGAAGCAAATGAAGGGGAAGTAAATCGTACTAGATTGAATAATAATAATAGCAAGAGCTTCCATAATTAAATGAAATCAAGAGTACTTAGGGCAGATAAAGGATTTTGTAAAGAGAGATAGGCGATTTAGTTGAAGGAGTTAATAAAGGAGCATGATTTCTGGAGGTGAATTTAAATGCTTAGTATCTCTTATGGTCTGTAATCATTATTTCGCGGCCTTCAAAAACATTTCGGGATTATTTCTTTCAATTTCCAAAGCAGGTTAAAATATGATAATGAAACAAATTTGTATTCCGTTCGAGGAGAACAGTTTATTTGTTAACAATAGTCTTGTATTAAAAGAAATTGTACTAAAAGCGTGAAAAAAAACAGAGAAACAAAAGAGTGAAGGCAGAGAAAAATCTGGGAAGTACAGTCGAATTGGACTAAGATTAACTATATTAAATGAATTCAGTAATCGATAAATGTAAAGAGGACATGAAAGACGATTAAGCGGGGAAGCACGTAACTAACTAATCGCAAGAGTTAATATATGAGGATCAAGATAACTCATTCTCTTATTATTTTCAGAAAAAGATCAGTGAAGTTTAGCCTTCCTTCAAAAAAAAGCACTTTACCTGTATCTACAAATCTTACGGCGGGTTTTGAAGTTCCGGAAGCTTCTATGTTGCTGGAAGAAAGTATTCCTTTAGCACCTCCAATAGCCTACAGTCCATATCGATATTTCCCCTCTCCTACCCCACTTCAAACGCGGTGTTGTCGTTGTGCGCATTCTCATCATCATAGAGAAGGTAGTTTTCTTACTCCGTTCCTTAGAAAGAATTCCTTCTGATTACTTCCTGAGTTGGCTACTTAATGTAATCCAGTTATAATCGCAATGGTCTTTTCGTTTAGGTCATCCTGAACGCAACCAAACGAATAACTCAAGCAATGAAATAGCACGCCTAGAAGCCATGGTGGAAAAACTACTTTCAGCCCAAATACTTCAACAAACTCCCACAAAACAACCTGAAGAAGAGAAGACAAAGAAAGGAACAGTTTCTGTGGGCACTAGTACACCAGTTGGTATAGATGTCTGCAGTGTTGCAGTAAATACCAGTTCAGTCTGGCCCACTCCTGCCGATATTGGACTTGTTTCACCATCAAAAGTGCCAGAATCAATTAAAAGGATGGTGGAATCTGTTGGAATTCAGTGTAAATCAGGTGGGTTTTGACAACTACTAATTGATTTAAGTAATTTACTACCCTTCACCGAATTAACTTTTACAACTTTCAATTATGGGAGAACACCTAATAGCGATGTTTTTACAATGATAGGGTGGTGATTTGCGTTAATGATCAACAAATTTGAAAATTTCTGTTTCAATTAGATTTAATTCTCTCCTAATTGTCAACTTTCTCTAATATAACAGCCTTCCCTTTCCTTCCGGATATTAGTAGTTTTTTCAACAAACATCTGTTTGGAGATTGCATTTAGTTAGTTTTCAACTGCGCAAGTTTAAATTATCTATATTTAGCTACTGAAGTTTCATTACCAGTGTCTTTCCTATGGTAGTCATCTATTCATACGTTGCTGTTATATTGACGCCTTTCTGTTTGGAAGTCCCATTGTAATACTCAACCTAATATCCTTTTAGAATAGTTTTTTATTTTTTAAACTGTTGTATTTTGGCTTCCCTTGATGCTTTTGACCTTTTAATAGTTCTTTTAAGTCGTGGATCTTCGCCAATTCCGTGCCCAATTCCAGCAGATCTTAATCAGATTGAGGATTTCCCACAATCACCACACCTTACTTTCCCGAAAACTCTTGAATTTCTCCAATCTACAGAGTCCGTTCTCTCCCTAGATAATGATTTCCAAAATAAACCTGCGTCTACCCAGCAAGTTCAAGTAACTCTTTGATACCCGTATTTTTATTTGTTGATATCATAGCTATTTAAAAATTTTATGTGATTCGTAGTGTGAACCAGACGAGAAAACAATCGGTAATACTGGATACAGCCATCTTTTAGTAAGTTTGCGCACGAATGACTAACGAATAATATTTTAGGCCGGAATTCAGCAGGTCCTGCAACAAGCAACTCCCATTTTGCGAAAAACGGTTTCCGTTCCAGGTGAATTATCGCTGTTAGCACAGCAACCTCCAAGATGCATATCTGCTGCTGACAATATTGGCAGAATGTGGCAACCGTCAACAAATGATATCGATACAGATATTGAAGCTGATGTCATAAGACATCAATTAGACTGTGAGAAAGAAGTTGCAGAAAAGCTAGAACTAACAACAACGTTTCCGCCGACTGAGTTGGTCGAGGTTGGATCAACGTAAGTAGTTTATGGAAGTCTTCAATAGAATAATAGTACGAAGATAATATAATAATATCTGAAGTTATAGTCGATTTATTTTTTTATTTTCAGTGAAAAGCATGCATCTCAAAATGGTTCTTCTGGAGTGAGTATTCCAGCAAGGACAGCAATTAATAGTTTTACATTCGCTACTGATTTTGATCCTTCGGTTGATCGATCGCATTCTCGATGTCGAAAGGGAAATTCGAAATCTACCGATGAGAGTGCAGTTCTGATGGGTCTGGCTAGAAAATATCTTCCACCTTCTGTAATAGCACAGTTAGCACCGTCGAATTCTGTTACCCAAGATGTGTCAGACTTCAGTTTGGCCACTCGACGATATCTGGAAGATAATGGGCTAACTTCATCGGCTAATAATGGCAGCGCGTTTGAGAGTACTCTACTGGGTGCCGAACGATGGATCGGAGGGAATATTTATTCCTCCTCCTCAAGAGGATCTTCTGCTATTCCTCGTTTGACAGTTCTGGAAGGAAATGAAAATTGTGAGAGCTTCTTGTGTACCTCGAAGATTTTTCCTGAAAATGTTGTTGAGAAACAAAGTGAAATGAATGAGGAGGGGAATTACGATGCACCAATATTGAATCTGGAGCACCTGCGAAAATTACCAAAATTCCTTTAACACACAAGCGGTATTACTTGTAAATTAAATTTTATATACGACGTTTTTGAAGTAAAAATATATTACTTGCTCATTGACTGATGCTTGGGATAAACAATAGTATTGTTATGGGTAAAGTACTAGGTGTGTAGAGGTACAGCGACCAAGAAGGCAACAGATTTTGTTAAGCTATTAACTAAATGAGTAATATTGGAAAATAAAAAGAGGGCTGTTAGAGAGTTGTTGACAGACGACCTTTCTGAAGTTGGAAAGATGAGGATAGGGTAGATGTGTGAAATAAACCGGGAAGTCGGACCAGGGGTGTGATGAAAAGTGGAATAGTAAAGAACAAATGTTATTAGGTTGAGGTCTATCTGGGCCACATCGATCGAATGAATAGCATAAGTCAAGTCACTCATGTCAAGCTACCTCCAATTTAGTAATTAGTAAATTAGGTTTATGTACAAAACATTTCTTTGTTAGACGTCAGTCATGTCTCGTTGTCAGTGTTTCGGCGTGATGATCGACATCTGTTTAGGTATCTATGTTTAAGCACGCAAACACACAGCGGGACCATCCGCGGACACTATAGTGGTGATCTTATCGCCAGTCAATCATTTCTAATCGCCAAATGTTGACAAACATCTGCTGGCTACAGCAACAGTGAAGAATTCAGCTGAGTGTTTAAGGCTAAATGTACTGCGATTAGGAAGTTGGAAAGAATGAACGTTGTGTCTGAGAGCCACCTGAGTCTCCTATATTGTTTGAGAGATGTGGATATATATTCTAGTGGAGCTGGTGGATATCAGGAGGTGTAATAGCTAAAACGTTACACTAAAAGATGAACTCAATTTAAGATAAACAGTTGTTAATTTTAGTGCTTCAAATGAATGAGCTTGTGTATCTACTTTAATGACTTCCAAATATTCGAGCTTCATAGCGAATCTTCAGCTGTTAATAGAACCTCTTGTTAAGAACTTTCAAAATATTTATAAAATTTGTGCAAAATTCAAAATCTTTTAGTCGCACATTGATAAGACTTGTAGCATATTTTCAGTAGCCCATCTACTATTTTATGTTTGGCAAGGCGTTATCTCAAACCAGCGCTTTCAAACACGTATCTTGAGCCTAGGATCCCTCAATGGACCGATTTTAACCGTTGCGACTGGTTAAGCTGTTTGAACAATAGTCAACCTTTATTGAATGAGGCAGCAAAGAAAACGAATAATGTGAGAGCAAAACCCAAGTTATATTGTTAAAGAACATATTGCTTGGGAAGTAGAGAATGGATTAGCTAATGTTAAAATTAAATATCTGAAAAGCAAAATAAATTTGTCATAAAAAACTCAATATTTCATGCTTACTGCAATAAAATTACGGATAGGACGGACAGAAAGACTTTTACAATGATCGCGCAGTTCAAAAAACTGTAGCAAAATATTGAAATCCTACTTTATATCAAAGCACTAAGTAAATTCAAAGTTAAAGATTGTAGCATAACTTTATTTATATTCTAAGAATGCAGCATATGCAACGAAATAAGTAGTTTAGGGCAATAAAACATACTGAATTATCACAACGAATTATTGTGGCCTTGAGATCTGAAAATCACCTTTTCGTGGGGAAGGCGCGTATTTCGGGAATTTTGGGCTAGCATTTCTCATTGTAGTTTTATGGTGAATCAGTTTTATACTTTCGGTACTTTAACGTTATTTA
Source organism: Hymenolepis diminuta (assembly GCA_900708905.1). Classification (NCBI taxonomy): domain Eukaryota; kingdom Metazoa; phylum Platyhelminthes; class Cestoda; order Cyclophyllidea; family Hymenolepididae; genus Hymenolepis; species Hymenolepis diminuta. Next base: position 621,904 of record CAADRB010000020.1, read on the forward strand.
CCTACCTAAAATGTTTATATTCTGTTTTTAGGAACAATGGTTTATTCTGTCGAAGCAAAGGTTTTTGCTCTCTGCAGCCTTTTATTGCTAGCTGCATTTTGCAGCACTTCAAATTCCTTTGTTATTTCTCTGGATGCTTTGAGATTACTTGTAAAATCAGAAATGCCTCACCCTCTTATTTTGATACCTGGTGATGGTGGTTCTCAGGCATATGCTCAATTCAGAGATTGCCAGTCAGATCCCTTTCCAATCTGGGTCGATTTACGGTATCTTGTTTCCCCCAGAACGTTTGGTGATTATTTTAAGTAAGTTGTTTTAAATAGTGATTGGATTCATGTTCAGACTTATTTATAATAACAAAACAAGAACGACTGAAGATAACGACAAAGCAATCATTACTTTTCCCGGTTGGGGTGAAACATGGTCTGTTGATAATCTTGATTCTCGCCCCCATTCGGTCACTAAGTATTTTGAAGATGTCACTGCAGCTTTCATTCAAAATCCTTACTATGTGAAAAATTTTACAATCCGTGGTGCACCGTTTGATTTTCGCAAGGCTCCAAGTGAGTGAATATCTCAACGTATATTTGATCTCTCAAGTCCCCTACTTTAAATATTCTACTACTGTGTTTGAAGATGAGAATGTGGATTTCGTGCCAAAAATGAAGGCTCTTGTAGAGGAGACCTTTACAAATGGACAGAACCAAAAGGTTGTACTACTGGCTCACAGTATGGGATCACTGTACGGTCTCCATTTTCTAAATAACCAAACTGTTGCCTGGAAACGAAAGTATATTAAAGCTTTCATCGTTGCGAGTGCTCCGCTTGGAGGATCTATAAAGGCTCTTAAAATTGAGGCCAGTGGTAAGTTTTCGTTTTATCTTGATGGTCAACTGAATTGATTTTGTCTCTATT
>CAADRB010000020.1:622844-679775 GCA_900708905.1 Hymenolepis diminuta
GTCTTTGGCCAACGTTTAGTTATTTGTGATGTTGAGCAATATAAGGAATTTTATTGTAATTAATTTCTTTTGCTTTTGGGTTTTCAATAAAAATGTTCAAACTTTCGAAAAAGGATGTACATTGAATTTCGGTATTTCATTTATAAAAATTGCTTACCTATTTTGCGGTGTTCGGGAATAGTATATTGAGTTCAGTTGAACGCGGACATTCGGATATTTGAATATTTTTATTTTCTTAAATATTTTCCGGTTTTTATTCACGGTGTACAGCCTTTATATTGTTGATAGTGGTAACTTTGTGCACCAGTTTAGAAGCGCTAGTGTTGATAGCTTCCTTCTTTTCAAGGTTAAAGAGTTGTCAGTTTTGCAGTTAATTGGTCATTTTTATTATCACACTAAGTTTTTAATTTAAATGACCTCTTTTTGATGATTCGTCCGTTGGCCGTTCGATTCTGCCTTGTATTTCACTCACGGCAAACGATTGGTTCTTCCTGCTACTAACTTGGTTGTCCACAGTATTAAACTTTTAGCGATGATCTAGGATTCACATAGGGCTTAACCCTCAGTATCAAAAATAAACACTGATTTTGAAAATGAGGAAAGCCCTATCAGTCCAAGATGTCGCCGCTACTGTGATGAATAGCATTTCAACCTATAAAAGGCCAAATGGATAGACACCAAGCTGTCTTTCCGCCGTCGAAAAAAACCGCATTACGACCGGTCTCACTAGTGTCTTAGTATTTGGATAAGGGAAAGCTGTGTGTTCTGTTCTTAAAGTAAGCATGCATGTAAAAGCTCTAATGCGGTTACCATCTTCTGTTAGCGGAAAGTCTTTTATACCCTTTTTCATCTGTTTTGCTTCGAATATTTGATTTTAATTATCTTTTGTGTCTCTTATTTGTTTCCCATGAATAAATCGCCCAAAATATCAATTTTTATTACCACATGAAAAGTGATGCTGGGTTAATTCTCTACTTTTTTATTTAATTGCAAATACCAAGCATGGTGAGTTAACTGCTTAAATGATGTATTTTTATCTATCATCACCTTTGATCTCCCGCGCATCGCTAAGCCAGTCCTGCCTCATTCTGATTTACCTATGTGTCATCTTTATTTTTGTGACCGTAATTAATTATTGTTGTCAGTGACTGGACAATGCCTTTATTTCATTAATCCGTATAAAGTAGCGTGTTCCCTTGATATGCATAGTAGTAGGTACCTGTATGTATTTAGTTTTGTGGACAGTGTCATTAATACATTCGCATGTGCCATTCTATCATTCACTGGATTTGTATTATTGTCCTATGCCTATGCGAATTGTGCTTTAGTGGGTCGTTTTAAAGATACGATTGAGAGAGGAATGGTGTATGACTTTCACTGGTGCAATTACCGAGGAAAGGCTGTGGTGAAATTTGGTTACTTTATTCTTGTAATTTATATGTCTATTTAATTTTATTTCTGATTGTTTTCTCTTTACCATTAAACCATTCATTGAGATATTTTGAGAGTTTTCTATCGGGCTTTAACTAAGAATTGAAGGTGATAGGGCATAGTGGGTGCAATTTCATGTACTTCAATTGCCTAATAGGCAATTCAGAATGTGGTGCCAATTGAGTATTGTCCTGAACCAATTCAAATCACTTATCCTAGTTCTCGCTGTTTGTGTTTATGAAAAATGAACTGTTTACACTTTTCCCGAATAATCTTACCAAACTCTATACCACAGCGCGAAGTTTCGTTTTTTGATCATTATGATTGATGTTTGATATGTGTTCGATCTTCTAGGCACCCAAATTACGGTATCTGCTGTTTATTACGAAATTTACCGAATTTTTTAGTTTGGTATCACGAAGGCGTGAGTTGGTCGCAAGATCATGGCCCCTTCAAGCTTGATTATGCAAATCTTCCTCCCACTCTAAGCAACTACATATTTTACAGCTAATTGTGTTCGCGTCAGCTGAATTTAAGTTTATGGTTTAATAATGGGTTAAACATTATGGATTACCTGACCTACTGACTGCATCATCTAATTTCTGAGTCGTTCTATTCGCTTGTCCTATACTTCGATTCCCTCCAATTGTAATATCCTGATACAACGAATGAGACTATCAGTTCTATACCAAGGAACTCTGTAAATGTCCTGCTGTATGGAAATTGTAATGACCTACCTGTCAATATCTCAGGAAAAACACAAGTTCTTGTTATTATAGCGAAAGCCTATTACAATTCAATAATTTTGAATATATACGGTGTATTTAATAGTTCGGTTAGTTCATGTAAACAATTTAAGTGTCAAACGTCGTTTCGACAAATGGTTTATAGCGTCTCACTTTCTATGGATGTTATCCTACCCTGCTATGGACTGTTAGCTTCAAGAGACGTGTTTAAATAGATTTCTCCTTATTTATTTTCAAATGGTTTTACATTTAATGTATGATTACATGCACGATACAAATTATTTATCCCAGTAAAAACGTCTTCTCTCTGACTTTTGCTACTAAGACGCTGGGAGATTCATCATAATATTTATGTCCTGTTGGGTTTTAATCTGGTTTATCATTACACTTGATACTAATATTCCATCGTAAGAAATGGGACTTGGAGTATCAGTTTCTAACAGCTTTTTCACCTCATAAGACTTAAAAAGTACAAACTTAGTGAACTTTCTTCGTTTTCGCAGATTTGGGTTGTCTCTTTCGTTCGCTGATCGCCTTTCTCGTACAGGAATGGTTCACCCTGTCTTGTTCTCTTTCTTGTGGATTTGCATGTATTAAGTTGATTTGATCACTTAATGCTTTTATCAAATATGAAGATATGCAACTGACAATATTACAGTTTGAAGATTTTCAAAACAGGTTACATAGTCAAGGTTTTTTGGGTCAGCATAAGTATGAGTAATTCAGTCTTTAGATCATATATAAACGAAACTTCTTCCAGCTACAAACAATGCCCACTTTTTACGCAGTTGACTGCGTTTCTACTAGTTTTCATTTAGGCTAGATTTGTTTGCTTGAAACTTAAGTTTCAAAGTTAAATTGGTGACCAGCAGCAGTCTGACCGAGTAGTAGTATTAACTTCGCTCCATTGTTATTCTTTTGTTTTAATAGCCAATTCGCTCCTCCAATTATCGCTTGTTCATATTCTGCTTCTGCTGTAAGCACTTATGACCCCGAGCTTGTTTATATTAAACGTCCTTCCAGTATAAAAATGGGTAGCTTTTTTCCTGCCTACATCACCTAGATTTAGGCCTTGCACATAATTAAAGGTTAAATTTAAGTCTGACCTTCAGCTGATTACTGATTATTCTACTCCCCTTCTCAAAGTGGCTATGAGTAAGCATCACCTACTCATAATATTTTTTTGTTTTAGTCTTGTTTTTTACTGTATAAGTGAAGCATTTTTTTTCCTATTAGCTTAGCCGCAGAAAGTGGCTTGATTCAAAAGTTCCCAACTGCACTTTTTACGGTATCTGCATATATAAATTCTATGAAATTTTGTACTCAATACACATCGACAATTTCTACATCATCTTAACTTGGGTTCACTTGCGTTTACTTAATTACTGTTCATTTCATGTCGGTTGTCAGAAAGAATAATTATCTTTTAAAATGGCTGGGAGAAAACTGAAGGTGTAAATGCCATCAAATGAAATAGGTTAGAAACCCTTTGTTTTTTATCAACCTATTCGAATGATCGTCCACGCACACCTACTGAGGGGTTTACTAAGGAGGTTATACTCACCACAGAATCTACCATTAAAATGACTTTATTTATACCAAGCAGTTGAAGTTAATTTGATTAACCATTGACATTAAGTGCCTTTGTAAGAATCAGCTTTGTTTGAAGAGAGGCGTCTTTGTTTTGTTCTATTGTCCTGCTTCAAATCTCAAAAAGATTCGCTCCCTGTCAGATCATTCTCACAACTTAAATATTCGTGATGGCTAATTTCACTTTTGATGCAAACTGTACATAACAATGTTGCCTAGCTACAGAAATAAATCAGGTTGTATCAGTAAAACATTTCGGAGGTAGATGTAGATGTATACTTTCATTGAATCCTGTCACTCATGTCCTTGTCCTCAGCTCGAATTACTTTTTTACCCGAGGTAATATAAATTATTTGCAATCGCCTTTTTGAAGATGATTTTCTTCTACTTCCCCTTCTAAAAATGGTTCACCGCCGTTCGGCTCTTCCTTCTTAGGTCTAGGATGTAAGTATATCATTCGACTTAATTTATGTAAATGTTCCACATTTAGCTCCATGTCCTAGGCAAATGGTAGTTCAAGAGAATTCCCTAGCTTCCGTTCAATCGCAAAAATGATGAAGGCTACATAACCTTTGTCGTATGGTAATGTACCGGTAACATAAACATTTTCTAAGGAAAAATGCATGTTGTTACTGGTTAACAGGAGATCAGAATCAGAGAGAATTCAAGTTGTATCTCCTCAGTCTGGGATAAATGTGGAAATAAAGTCTTTTCTTAAAAGGGCATGACAATTGTGATTGTTTGGTCTTTGTTTAGGACCTAACTGCAAACTGAGACACTTGCAAACGAGTGTTGATATCGCGTTAAATCTCTATTCTTTCTCATTGATAAGCTCGAACAGTATAATCGTGTTAATCATTGTATATGTTCATATAAACATTGTCCTAATGTTGTAAATTAGTTGAAAAATTATTTTACTGTGTAAATTTGATTGTATCGGTTTTATATGTGCTCTCTTGACGGCTAAGGAGATATCTGAATACGCAATTGTATTTATTCAATAACTCCACAGTTAATTCCTTTTTTATATTATTGCAAATCCTTAGCTTAACTACTCCATAACTGTCACCCCTCCTTATGGTCTTTTCATCTATCTGATTTCGCGTTTATGCTTGAATAATCCATTTCAAGCTCTGTATCGTTCCACTTATAGGATAAACTCTTGTACAATTGAATGTCTGGACATGTTTAAGATGTACCAATCAATCTAAAAGTATATCAACAAGATGGATTTAATATCCGTAAATTAAGTAGTAACTTTACATGAATTTTTAAATCTTTTAAAATAGTTACTTTAAGTGTGTTGTTTTGAAAAAAAGGTTGCTTCACATCTATTAGTAATAATTCTTTTAATATATTTCATTTATTTAGAAATTTATAGTCATAGAAACGTTTAAATTCTTAGGCAGTCTGATATGTTTTACCCGATTGGGGTTCAAGTATTTTGATTTCTCAGTTGCAAGGAATTCTCCGTATTGAGAAATAGCTGATTATTCAAAGGCCTGTAACCCTAATGTGCATTGATGGCGTAGCATTCAACATCCAAGGTTGATTAGCCAAAGGTCAAAGTTTCAATACTAATCGGCACACATTCAGTAAAACGGCTAAGATTGATTAAGGAGTTAATTGATTTCAGGTTTATTATCAGAAGAATTCCAAGACGCCGTTCCTCTGCTCAGAATAAGAGTTAGAAATGGTGTCCCTTTAAAAATCATTATGCTCACCTGTTATCCTTATTATTGTTTTGCTCTACCACTGGCGTCTTAAACATTAATCCATTTAAAGCTCAAGAATAAAACTTGTATCGATTTTTCAGAAGTGAATAATCTAAAATGATCGTTGAGTAACTAGATTTTCTTGGTATTGCCGCACTTTTCTTTTCTACTGAGCGTAAGACAACCGTTTTCGTTATCAGTAATATTTAGCGCCTACCGCGTAATCTGCTTGGAGATAGAAAGTGGCACTATGCGTGTTAAAGTTGGAGATGTTCGTTGTGCAGAGAAAGGGTGTTCCCTTATAGTGCATTTGACGAAGTCTATATTTAAATGTAAACGATAAGTACACTATCACAATCATCCAAGAAACATCTTCAATTCTAATTCATTTGCTAAAATTTCTCTTGTTCTCTGTGTTTTCTTTGCGGTTGTCTTTAACAGCTAACTACTGAACTTGGGAGTCCGTTTATTTTTTGCCTATCTGCACTTCTTATTTTCATTTACGAAGGATTGAAGTTACAGGTTATTCATTTCTTCACATTTTTAGTTGGGCTTATGATTGTTTAATCATTTAAATCGCCCTTCGTTGGACCTCTATTTACTTATACTTTCACAGAACTCTGATTTCTCTGTATGTCAACACCAAAGTGGTTTTGAACTCCATTACTTAAACCAGATAAGTAGATGCAATTTCACTCCTTATTTTGTAGGTGACAACTTTGGAATCTACCTTGACAGTCCTCTGTGGTATCGTGAATTGCAGCGATCAATGCCATCATTAGCCTTTCTTTTACCTGACCCACGAATCTGGTCCTCTTCTGAAGTTGTTATCGCCACACCAACCAAAAATTACACTGTTTACGACTACAAGGAGTTCTTCGACGATATTGGCTTTCCTGAAGGTCTGTTGATGATAAATATGTACATTTCTTTTTTTCTCCATAATGTATGTGAGCGATAACAAAAGAAAAGACGTAAACGGTTTAATTAATAGTTAGACATGGGCTAGTTACAGAGCGTCAAAGATATGCCAAGGTGTTTCTCTTTCTCCCTCAATATGTGTTTAAGGTCATGGCCAATTTTATGAATATTTTCTCTCTCAGGTTATCAAATGTATGAGGATACCAAAGCTATCGTAGATCCCTTCAAACCTCCTTCGGGCGTGGATGAGATCTATTGTATCTACAGTTCCGCAGTTCAAACTCCGGCAAGCATGCTCTATACATCAGCCTTTCCTGATGCTCAACCTACTATTAACTATGAATCAGATGGAGATGGAACTGTCAATGCTCGATCTCTGGCCGTCTGTCAGTCGTGGACAGATGTGGTGAAAGTTAAAACTCAAATCATTCCCGGTGTGAACCATCTCTCAATCGTCCTTGATCCTAGATTCATCAAAGCGGTGAAGGAGATTGCTAATGCTGGTCAAGTGCTTCCAATGAAGGGTTCCCTCTGGCGATCTCTGTTGCATTCTCTTGGATGGAAGTTTTGGCCATCATTATCCCTTTCTACCCCTTAACCAAATTTGATATTTTTGCTATCTGTATTTCCAGCCCTCCAACTTCCCTATATTTATCTGTAATTATGACTTTTGAAATTGTGCCTTTATGCAAGTTATTTTCTTGCCGTTCAATACTAGAACATGAGTCTCCAATGAATATTGGAAAGCTTTATAAGCGAAATAGTTAATATGCTACTTTTACTTTACTTATACAGTCCATTAGAATTGAAATATTTTTTTTGGATCTAATATGTCACAGAATTTTAAAAGAAAACTATTTAAAGTTGCGAAATTTTAAACTTGACCCATTCAGTGCTTCGAAGCTCGTGCCGAAAATTCAAAGATTTACCCTAAAGATCTCAAAGATATTTTGGTCAAAAAACAGTCGGTTCAACTTTACAGACATATTAGGCAGCAGATTGGAATATAGTAGTGCACCTAAACAGAACTCATAGGGTTCATTCCTCCTGCAGGGATTATCGATATGCTGTCTTTCCGCTGTTGCAATTATTGAATAACCACACAGTCATTAATTGCCCACTTATCAAAGTCCATATTTGCAAGAGCGTTTTCTTGACTAAATAAACCGCCGTCTGAAGTGCAAATCTTTATCCTTATTCTGTCGTATTATGAGCAACTGTGTAAATAGCCAACCTCAATGCACATCCAGCAATATAGGCTACACCAGCGGCTACTTATAGTTATATCAGTAGCGACGTGGCTTTATAATAAACAGTCTTTGAGATCAAGAAAATATCTGAATGCGAAAAAAAGTCAATATTTTTAAAATATGAACTTCTTTCAAGAAGTACAAGAAGCATATACTTGTTACTCTAACCCTGCTGTCATAATATTATGAGAAAACTCCAAATACGCTGTTGATCGCATTATTTTCTTAAAGTGCAATCAATAAACATTAGTATTTTGGTCCTATTTTCCATTCTTACAATCAGGTCATATATAAAATTGGCTGAAAGTATCCAAATTAACTGCAACTGTATGATTGATCCAAAAAACAAATATTTACAAACCTGATCTTTGCTACCGTTGACTAGAGAAGGACAAACCAATCAGTGATAGTAATTTATTTCCGATTATAGTCTTGCAACTATTAGTTGCTCGAAGATAGGCGAATTTGTTAGTGGCAATTAATTAAATTCTGCAGTGACCTTATAACGGCATGGATCTAACGCTCTTTCTTAGCGGTTATTTGTTCACGGCTTCGAAACCCATTAGATACTTCGAGAAGTTAGTGGGTTAATCAGCATGTGCTAATTGACACTGTATTAAAGAAATATATATAATAAAAAATAAAGTTATAAAATTAAATAAAATTAATAACAATTTATTCAATTATTCATTCAATTAAAGTTCTTGTTACATTAACTTAATAATATATTTTAGTATAAATTCAGTAAAATAATTAAATAAAATACTTGAAAAAGATAGAAACAAGTAAAATATGAAAAACACGTCCAGTTCGTGATTGCATCAAAGATTGTTTTAATTATTATAATTGAATCAGGCGTCAGTTAAATTATAGATCACCTGCCCATATGGCAGAGGAATTAGAAGAGGAATGGTTACGTTTTCTCGAAGATCCAACTTATCCAAACTTGATGGAAAAATATAGAGATTTGAATTACATTGAAATCATCCGGAAAATTCGGCGATTTGAGAAATGTCTCAGTTCTCTTCCGGTCTTCTGGAGATAGCTAGACATTTGTATCTGTTCTACAAAGTAGTTTTATAATAATTTAACACCTTCATCGAATTTTAAGTCGGTTGGGCTCTTAGACAGGATTAAATTGGTAAATCTCTCACACTCAGTTATACCCAGTTTTCGCAGTAGGATTTCAACCTTTTTATAATCAGGGATATACTGCATCTCCGTTCGGAAAATGTCCTCATATTTCTGGAACCACTTCCGGAGGTTCCGCATCTTTGTGGGAATTGGTGATTTTCTGGGAGAGTTTGAGTCTAAGATTATGAGGCCTGACTGGATAGAAAAGACAATTTCTGTTTTAGACTTGCTTGAGCTTGGTCAACATTATCTCGTTGCTGTTGGCGTGAGATTGAAGCCTTTCGAATGTGATGATTAATTTCGAATTGCTTGAAGAGTCTTATGATTATTTTGTAGTCATTTTTGTAGATCGGTGTTGTGAGTTCGTAGATAACTGCGTGACACTTATTTAACTTGCTCAGTTGCCCGCTTTCTAGAGCTACAACTACTCAGACTCCAGGAATAGAAAAAGAGAAGACTTATATCTCAGACGGCGGTTTTTTAATAATAATATAAACTTACTTATATAGGCTTTAATATGAGATAAATGATTGGTCGCCTGATTAACCAATAGTTGTAGCGACGGCTCCTACACAGGTGGGTATCCAATAATCGATAATTCAGTGCATGAAAGATGAAGCTTGCGAGCTTTGCTCGAAAGCAACGAAAATGTTCGATTAGGCTTTCTAACAGAAAGTCCATGAAATGATAAAAAAGAGGGGATCAAAAGTATCGAAGAGTTTTACCTCATTTTAATTTTGGACTCAAGTTGGACACGGCACAGGTTTACCGTCTATCGGTGCATATCCTGTGAGAAGAGTGGCTAACCATATTGATTAGTCCTGGTTAATATTCAAGCTTCCCACCGGAGAGGTTCTTTGATGCTACTTCTATATCCCAAGACGAGTGTTGGGATGCCCTTTTCCTTAGTGAGCTTTAGAGTTATAACTGCGTCAGAAAGCGTTTCAGATCATCTTGGTAATTTGGATTTATAAAGCTTCACCAGGAGCTCGAAGGACTACTTGAACTACCAATATTTAATTCTTTATTGATTTCGATTACTTAGTGCATTGAAAGTGGATGTTGCAATTAGTATTATATCAAAATTTTTTAGCTCTCGGAATATCAAAGCACTATATTTGATACTAACATGAGAAACTATTTTGTGTTCTTTAAACCCAACCGTTTATCATACTTGCGCAGCATATTTCGCATGAGCAGTTTTAGAAGGAGACAATCATTAAATCATTATCTTGAATGAAAACGATTATATCTAATAGAAATAGTCCTTGCTCTTTGCGAAATTTCAATAGATTTTGTCTTGTTTAATTTTCAATTTAGTTGCCCTCAAAACTGCTCCCCTAATCCTCTTCCACGTCATTTTAGAATCACATTTCGACTGACTGAATGGATGCTGGATTTATGTCAGGCTAGAAATTTCTTTCCAGTTTGAAAATGGTAAAATATCGAAGAATTGTAAGGTCATTTCGATTTTGATTTTGAATAGGAGAAAATTCCATATTTTTCTTAAGCCATATTAATTGAAGATGTTGTTCTGACCACTGACCTTGGACCATCTCAAACAAGGTTAAAGAAACACTATTTCAGTATAATGAAAATGGAGGTTTGCTCGATCAAGGTGCGGCAAATGGACATATGTGCAATCAAATTCAAATTTACCACTAATACTTAGGCAGGTATGTTTATATAAGCACTGAAATAGGATTGAGCACATGGATAGGCCTTAGAGAGCGATCTACTATTCGTCTTACATAAATAGCACATTAAACCCTCAATTTAAAAAAATAACAAAATAGTCAGCACGGTGGCCAACGTGCATTCCTATGAAGTCCGTGGTCGAGGGTTCGATGCCTACCGGTGCACAGCCGGTGAGTGAAATAAACAACAGCACTGGTTTTCTAGCTAATTAGGAGGTAGTAGGATTTGAGTTTCTTAATAGAGAGACCTCTTGATTCTATTCTAACAACCAAAGGTGGGTGTCTTTAAATGGGCTTAGAAGTTATAAATTCGCCAGGTGTTATCTACAAGACTTTATCGATACGTAAAGAATGGTCTAAACGAACTCATTCAATATAGAGTATTTAAAATACTGACGGATTTCGATATATAATGTGTATTGAAAGTTTGTACTAGTATTAATATTATTATCATGGTTTCATTTAAAAGTGTCTAAATGTGAAAATTTATTTGATATATATTTGAACTCAAGTCAAATCCAGTGAAGCACTTTACTAACGACCAACAATTTTAAAAATTGATTTATCTCTATGTTATGTCTGCTTCTTGAAGAATTAAACACTACTAAATACTGGTAAAATTTATTAGTCAAATTTATATGTTTTGAGACTATACTCTGTAGGTTGCGTGGAAGAATATACGTATATTTCCTGATCTCCAAAATAACTTTTTAATTCTTGCTTGCACTAATGGTTGTCTTTACGCATTATCATCTGCTCTTCTAGAAGGTAACAGATTTCCTTAGCGATTCTATTAGTGGCAAATGCAAAACCGATCAAACAAGAAGTATCAAAATAAGGCTCATGTTCGGAATGTTAGGCTGTTTGATTTGTTTTTGTTTCACAACAGAAATGCGCTTGGGCAAAGTGCAATTTGGAAACGGAGAATTAAAAGGTGGGAAAAAAATGGATCCTTAAAAATACAATCCTGCTGGAGAAGATACTGTAATAGTTTTGCAATTGCTGTGAGGTCAAAACCACAGCCAGTCATGCAGTTTAGAAATCTTACCCAGTTATATTTGTTATAAATTGCTACTCTACAGCTATAATGATGGAAGTAGCGCCATCACCCTCTCTTAAAGAAATTGCGTATTCTTCCAATTTAAAACCGGCTGTTGATGATTTGTGAAATTCGCGATAACGAAAATAAGAATAAAAGTAAATTTTTTCAGTAAAAATGGATTCCAGAGCAATTGATCTCTAATCATTTTGAAGGTTAACCACTGACCGAGACTGAAGTATCAAATTGCTTAAAGCGTAAAGACCAGAAGTTCTGCTTACGAGAAGAAGAAGAGGAATCTTCTAATTTCGGATACCCCTCCCTTTAGTAAACGCCGTATTAAATTCAGGTCATCGTATTCAGCTCATATGACAAATGTCTGACTATTTTAAATTTGGACAAACGAACTAAAGAAGCTAACTTCAAAATAAGTATCTAATTTATTTTATTTATTAAGTGGTGATCAACTGGACAAGTTTCAAGCAGTAAAAGTTTCAAGTGACTTTATATAGTCCTGTAATCTGGGCCGGATGACAACATTTGAGACCTTTAAAAACGGCTTCAGATAAAGTGGTATCTTTACTCAACATGGTGAAGGAAAAAATATTTTAAGCTTCAATCACGGATGAAGATAGGTAGAATCGATTTAAGCAACGTCAAAAGGATCTCGGGCGAGTCGAGATTCAAAGCATAGCTGTGTTTAGACTCTAGCATTATCTGCCTGCCTGCATTTTAATTTCCTTCTATAATGTCTAAATTATTTTTTTTTTCGGAGCTGATTTGAAATTCCGAATGGCATCTTTTGAAATGATTTCTTAACCACTCTCTTTTTACATGGCTCTCGTAATAGCCATCTAGACTGTTTTTTTTTTCAAACGTCATTTCCATAGCATTTTTGTCTAGCATTAATTTGTATCTCCGCAGATGTTTTTCAGTATGCTCTATAGAATTTCAATAAGGCATAGGTCGTCAGTATCGTATATAGTTTATTTCATATCAGTATTTAGGAAAGGAGTAGGTCACGACATTATTGGTAATTTGCTTTATTTGTCATCACCATTAGCTCATCGATTTTTATCCGGATTTTTGTCTTCTTCCGAATGCTGTGTTTATGACTTATCCCCTCGGTTTTTAAGTGATTTATCGATTTTCTACCTTTTCTAAAATCCGTGTTGTGAGTTTTATTCCCCAACAGAATAGTATTTTTAGGTTTTGTGTCCTCTCTTTTCTTCTCTAACAAATACATTCTGTCATTCGTATTGTTATCATGGTCATTAGCTTAATGAGTTTTCTCCATTTTACACCGACAACTTCAGAGACAGAAGTCTCTTAATGGATGAAATGAGTTTTGAAAATACTTAAGCAGTTCAATGTTGAAAATTTTATCTGCGATAATATATTTGAGGAGTCTACATAGCTAGAGCAGATTTATAATGAAGGTTTTTAACTTAATTTATTATCACATGAAATGGGCATCACGGCCGTTAATATCTGGATCCTGAATTTATTTCAAAAGAAATCTTCACATTCGGGATCGAAAAAATCAAATTTTACTCCTCTTTCCGATTATAAAAAATTATATTTGACCCGCACACCATCCTGTAAAGTTCAAACCCCAGACATAAAGTGCAAATTAACATTTCGGTCAAATTAGTTTCACGAATATAGAGCTTCTATATTCAGTTTAGTAGTTAGAATAGAATGTGGAGAGCCTCATAAACTGAGGCATCTAAATCTATCTCATTCATCCCGCACTTAATTGATTTTATTAGCAGTTACAGGTTTATTATTAGATGAACACACATGAGGTGTGACGAAGATACTGATAGGAGAGTTCGTTCATCGTCATGGTCAGCCCAAGCCATGCCAACGACGCGATAACAGGACAAACAGCTGTATTCGAATATCTAATTAGCAATTACACTTCATTGCAAACGCTCACAAATATTTTAATATCTTGAGAGACATAGACAATCTCCCAAGTGTAAGTTACAAAATGTTCCATAAGTATGATAACATAATGGTATTCATAAAATAAAGTCCTTTTAATTCTTGAAATTAAATTTGGTGTGTTTTAGTTTCTTTTAAACGAAAATGGAGTCAGGACTCTATACGCCACCAACTCGTCAGTTTGGATTTTCTATCAGTATATTATTTTAAGACGTACTTTAAATATTTATGCTTGAGTGTTTAATATAAACAAATTTGATACGGGTAAAATTTATAACAATGAATCCAGCAGCGTTTTAAAACAATTTTGTAGCCGGTGTTAAAATCAGCAAATTATAGAAAAAATGAAGTTATTTTAATATTTTTCACGTTGATGTTTAATAATCCTCAACGTCTTTAGAACCGTAAAGTATCATGTTTAATTTTTTTTTATAAATTAGCGAGTTCGATGACGAGTAAAGAAAAGGTAAGTTTTTTGACTAATCAATCGTTATTAACTTTGGCATTTTCTTATACTTAAAATATGTTTTATTGCATAAATTCCAGACTTGGAAGCGTTCTTTTACAAATTCGGAAATAATTCGCGAGAAACAGCGTCAAATGCTGCTTCTTAAAGAGAGTAATCGTCAGACGGTTA
The DNA here is from genome assembly GCA_900708905.1 of Hymenolepis diminuta. Lineage (NCBI taxonomy): Eukaryota > Metazoa > Platyhelminthes > Cestoda > Cyclophyllidea > Hymenolepididae > Hymenolepis > Hymenolepis diminuta. The sequence continues at coordinate 636,955 of CAADRB010000020.1, forward strand.
GTTTTCGTGTTTCATTTTCTAATACAGCAAATATTTCATTAGAAATTGTAATGAGTCAGCTGAAAATTTATTAACTTGCCATATACTTTGAGTAATTACTATTACTTTTGTTAGCCAAACATAAGTTGGGAAAGAAAGTTTGTTCTTGCTGAGAGGCCTTCACTTGTATAACATAAACTATGTCTTTCCAGTCAATATTTTGTTTTATGGGTATGGAAATATATGAAAATATCATGTATAGGTGTACTCGCGTTTGGACTGAAAATATTTTCAAAAAAATGCCATTTTAATGGGTCATTCGGTGATGAAGATTTGTACCGATAAGTAGGACATTAGGGGAGCATCTTGGAAGCCAATTCCACTTATTAGGTAAAAATTTTGCTATTAAGCGTTGCATGTATTCACCGAGTAGTTGCCGGTTACGTATCCCATAATAGTCCTAACTGACGTATGCTTACTGTTTTCATGGGACTGAGAACAAATCCAGGTAGATTAATTTGATGCCATCTGCAGCATCTGAATGGGTGCCTAGAATAGGTCTGACCCTTTGTGACAAAATTTAGAAAATTGTTCCGATGTTTTACATTGTTAGTTAGTTAGATGATATTGCCACGCATATTCATCGCTTTTTTTCTGACCAGAATCATTCATTTAACACTAGTTTTTATATAAAATGTCCATTTGAAGACTTCAATGAGTCTCCATCTCCATCACCGTATTTTTTTTTGGCCTCGTTGTAGATCGACGAACGACACCGGTACTTATTCGATTTGGTAAGATAATAATATAAATTCTTTAAATTCCTTCACTCAAATAACAACATTGAAAAATTGAAAATACAATTGCAAAACATACCAAAATGTCATTAATGTTAGGGAAAATGCCATATAAATTTATGCGATAATTTTTATCAATGAGTATCTACTTGGCTAGGGTAAATAATGTAATTGAATATAATTTAGTAAAACAAAAGTACGAATGGTTTTATCGCAGAATAATGTAAATTTTGTTTCCAGTGGCTAAACGACGGGCTTATCGATTTCCAAAAATTCTAGATTTTGTAACGACAGGGAATAATAAATCAAGTATTGAAAAAAGCCAAATAATGATTTTGAATTAAAAATGAGGTCTAATCTGATTTATTCCAACCCTTTCACCATCTAGTTATCAAACACATCTCAAGTATCAGCGGAGGAAATTGAAGAACAACTACTTACTGATACAAAAGTAATAAAAAGGAATTTATGCCTTTTCTCATTTGTTTGCTAAATTTTAAACCTTCTCATATTTTTGCTCTTTCAGTGGCATCTGTTTGAAAGGTTTTTCAAATCAAATGGAAATACACCGTGTCTGTGTGTTTACTATCAAGAGGCAAGCCAATTTCTCCTCTGTATTAGTTTATTTGAAAAGAGCCTGATTTTTTTATTATGAAAATCTGGTACGAGATAAATTTTACATTTTTCGACAAGTATAATATTGGCAAGTATAGTTTGACCAATTTCGATATTATGCAAGAATACGATAATCAAATATAGCATTAAATATTTTTTCTAAAACTGTTTACATCTACAACTACATCCAGTGTCCATCAAGCGAAAAGAACAAGAAGACTCGATTTTTTATCGCAAACGGAACAAGCCAAGTGGGAATCGTATTCATTTATTATTGGCAAATATATTTGCATTTTCAACTGACACTTGTATTTACAACCCAGGTCCTGAATGGAAGCGCCTTTTTCTTTCTGAGAGCCTCCGGTAAAGAAATAACACGTTCAAATGTGGCTGATGAGATAATTTTCCAATTTCATAATGCTCAAATTGGCGGACTCATTGACACTGCACAACTCCTTCTCCAAGACATATATGTGCCTGCTTTTGCGAATAATCAGGTAAATTGAATGCAGTACGCAGAAAAAATATCTTTTGTTAAGCATCTCTTCTCTGATACATGATAATGAAAATTATGAAAAGGGTTAATGAAACCTTTTATTAGCACAAGCTCCAGAGATGAGAATAATCGTAAGCATTGAGTGTTATTGGCCAATAGGAGGGTCGGTAAAATACGAACTTCTCACCAATATGTCTTCGGAATATCTTCTTCCTACTAAAGATTTAGCGATGGTCTTAGAGGTATAGAAGACCTATTTTACAATGTCCAACTTCAGTAACCTCCAAGCTGTAACCCAATCCCAGCAACACTATTTTAGCTGACACTAAGTGTTCCAGAATATCTATCATACTTGAAGGGACACCGACAAACGTTACTCATGGTCGCAGACTAACCGATTGGTCTCCGGATGAACAGTTCACATCCCCACAAGTGTTTCTAAGTCACCAATACTTATTAATCTTCAGGTGGCACTGCTCCTGACAGTTTAAGATTTAGTCTAAACAAAAATGCCCCTGGTTCGACGTTCTTCAGGCGCCAAGTAGATGAAAATTACTTTGACTTTAATAGTCCTGGAAATTAATCAGTTGTTCTGCAATACTGTCTTCTTTTACTCGGTCTGATTCAACTGTACCCTATTAATGTGTAGTGGGTAGGGTTTTGTCATTACGACATTAGAGAAGATTTGCTATCATTGCTTCTTATTTGCAAGGAAATTGCAAGGTAAGATTCGGGTATGTTGTTCATTTGTATTATTCAGTTCACTTAAACCAAAAGGTCCTTTAATTCTCATTATTAAAAATACTATTTGGACCGAGAAGCGTAAGGCTTTCATTATCAAATTTACTAAAGTTAGGAAAAATTAGGGTTTGAATATTTGGTTCTCGAAAGATAAATATTTCTCAGATGTTCCAGTACCCTTCTATTTCTCTGTCATTCACATTTTCAGGATGCATAAGATTTTATTTACAGTGGGAAATTAGTTTTCTGGGCAAGCGGAAGGCACAAGTTTTGATTTTCATGAAGAAAAGTTCGCATTTGCTCGAATTTTTATTGTCAAATATTTCATTTTTATTTTTTTCTTTTTAAGGAAGACACTTCATTTTATTTACTACGTGATGTTTAGATGCCTCTAACATTGCAGACAATGTTTTAAGACCATTTAAGTCAAATCCGTTCCTTTGCAACAGTTCTTAATTGTATTTAATGTTCACTTTCTTTATAGAGCTGGGGAAACTTAGAAAATGATCCAGAGCAGAAGAGACAATTGATCAATGGATTCATGGATATCACGAAGGAATATCTTCAGATATTAGAACAAATAAAAGATGGGTCTGGACTGAATTTCCTCTCTACTCCATCAAAGGATGACAAAGGTCTCATAGAAAGAATTGAAGAAAATGGCGGTGATCTAAAAGGTAAACTAGTCAGCATCGAAAGTGTATGATCTCAGCTTATTGGGTAAAGTTTACTAATCATTACAGATCGATACTAAGACCTTAATGTGCTTATGTTATTCTAGATTTATAAAGTGAAACAGGGCATCTGTTTAACATCGATTACTAAATGGCGTGTTTAAATACGAATCCAGTGGGGTCACGGAAATCGTTATTGATTAATGACATACTGACACTCTTATGATCATTTCAATATTTGAGACCTATTGCAATATCCCCCAGCACATCATTTATTATACAATTTTCATAAAAGTTCTTTTTTATCTTAGGTCTTACAAAAGGTATGATTCAGAGACTAGATACTCTACTTGCAAAGTGGAACAAACAGGTCCAATTAGCTGTAAATGAGCTGAACTTGATCATCAGAGAATCGGACAATGCAGGACCTGCCGATGAACTCGCTTACTGGAGATCAAGAAGGAATACCCTAACTAGGTTCGAAAATTGTTCTTTAAACTTATACCTTCTCTATTTATTTTATAGCAATTAACTCCCTTTGTGTTATTTAGAAGAATCCTTCCTTTAACTACTTCAATAGAATTCAGCACTGCAATATTAAGCAATACAAAGCCGACGCTTAAATAACAGCTCATTTGTCCTACTCCACCCCCGTCTTGTCTTCTACTTAAGTCGGAACGTATATTTGTTCCCATATTGCATATCTGAACGATTTTTCATTTGTGGTCTATAAAGTGTTTTGGAGATATCTGTTTGGTCACAAAGTTTTCACTGTATGTTGTTAATAAGTTTTTTTCTTTATCAAACTGTGCCTGATCTTCTCACTCCCCCTCTCACTTAGTTCACAGTCGACTAACTAAAGTGAGAATAAGTGTTGGAAAAAATATTTGTCGATTGCCTTGCATAAGGGGATTAAATTTTTCTGTTCATTACCTAAGAACGAAAAATATGAAGAGTGCACTAATGCTCTGGTGGCGCGGTAGCCAGCGTTCTCATCTACCAAGTCAAGGATCACGAGATCAATGCTTATCAGTGCACATCCGGTGGTGAAGGTGACTAACTGCTTCTTAAAAGAGCGAGCCCAGGATACCTCCGCCTATGAACACTTCGCATTATGTTGCTTGGGAAGCTTTTAAATGCACTTTTGAGAAAAAGTAACAGCTAACGCTCGGTACATATACAGTACTTACACACTCTTATTCATAGGTCCTTTCGGTTTCTTCATATATTGCACACCGACTGGCTCATACTTCTGCCCATTTGTCAGCTGCTTATTAACGAGCAAAGACTGTGAAATGAGGCAGCCTCTCTAAGAGAATTTTATTTAGTATCTCCACACAATTCTACTGTCGCGTACACGGGTTAAGACGTGTTACCTAATTCCCTTTCCTACAACTACTAATCTTTCTTCTTTCTACTAGACTTCTGTTGTAGTCTAGTACAGCACTGGTCCATCTCAGTTCCTCTAACTTGGAGAAGTTTGTTGCCGCCTATTACTCTTTAAGATCATTAGATTTTAAAGCAGACATCTCCGTGAGGTTATAGAAGTTTTACATGGAAATAGTGCTACTTTACATAAATAAGTAGACATTTTTAGTCATATAGACAGCGAAGATGCCAGTTTCACCATCAGTATGTTTAACATATCGGTTGATATTGTACACGTAAAAACTATTTAACCATTTTTGAAAGTAGTACGTACATTCCCCAATTGTAAAAGAGATAACTTGAGAAATTTTCCTTAAACTACAAAGCAATTTGTCTGACGCAAATGGAATCCTTCTTAAGGCAGTAGTTAAATGTCAATGCGATATACCGATATCAACGTAATGAAATAGGCCGTTAATGTCTCTTCAGTAAAATGTCTTTATTCTTATTGTGTACTTATATTTTGGTTTCGAGTAGGATCAATCAAATATAATGCATTCTTTGAAATTGGAAAAATCTAGACGCATTTTACGTAATTTATTTATTATTTTCATTATATTGTTTATTCTAAGACTGACTGAACGAATGGCTAGTAAGGAAGCTTCCATTGTGACCGAAACTCTTTCTAATGTCAAGTCAGCATCATTTGAACTTTGGAGTGAACTTGTAAGTTTGAAGAATAAATATTAATGATTAACTGATATTTGATGAAATGTCCTCATTAATCATGAAAAATGACTTTAGAGGGATAAAATATCCGATTATGCAATAGAAGCCGAAAGTAATGTCCACTTCCTTTCTGGTTTGGAAAAGTACTTCGGTTCTGTCTTTCACAATGATCCAGTAAGTTCAAAGTACTCAATAAACATTATTTGGAATTTCTAGAAAAAACTGAAGGAGGAGATTTCAGCTCTAGTGAACTCAATCAAGGTCATTTTTGAAGTGTCGGAGTACTTCAACACTGCGGAACGGATTACTTCACTCTTTGTTAAAGTGACCAACCAAATGGTCGGGTCTTGTCGCCAATATCTTTATTCTGGAGTAGAGAAAATTTGGAGTCTACCAAGGTTTGTAATTTTGTCATTTACTCAAATAATATTGAATAGTTTTTCCGAGATTTTCATATTTGACATTTTCCTCAAAGAAGATACACCTGGGAATTCAGTCACATAGACCAGAGAAAACTTGTTTAACTAACTCAGTCGAACTTCATTACGCGATAGGAGATTGACAGATATTGTAATCGGATACTGCTGATAGGGTTATGTGTCAACTATCAAACTGAATAAAGTGGCAAGAGAAAATAGAATAAAACCCAATTTGGCGGAGTAAAGTAACAAATACAATTTTATAGGCGATGTGAAAGAAGAAGGGTGAGTTATAAGAAGAACAAAGTGAAGCTAAGTATGGGGTACGTGAGAAACAGAGAAAAAGCGATAAGTGAATCGAGGTCAAAAAGGACCAGCACCACTTTCTATTAGCTCAAGGCTAAGAGGGAGGCTACTTTAGTCTCTCTTACGAGACAAGCGAGAAGCCATTGATTTAACGCCCACGCTGGTGAAAACAAAAAAAATGCAAAAACAACAAAACAACAAAAACAACAGGCAACAACACTGCATACTTTCACCACCGTCATCCCCTGTATGTAGTTAAGGCCACACGTTTTGTCTTACCCCGCATGTATGAACGTGTTTCTGTCCAATTTCGTTAATGAGCTTCCCTCATAAAGTCTTGTCAAAATAGTCCCCCAAAACGCCGTCCCTTCTAACTTGAGGGCATATTGGGGCTGACAACTATGCTGCCTTTGAAGTCTAAGCTATCTCAGGTTTTATGGTTAGTGATCTAATACTGTGGACATCCCAGTAAGCTACTACTTAGACCACCTAAGACTCTGAAGAGACCAAGTGTGTAGAATATCCTGGAGGATAAAATAAAGTGCACTTTAAAATATGGGAATGTTTTGTCAAATGCAGAATAGCTGAGCTAGGACAAGGAAATCATATTTAACAAAAGTACTTGATTTCAACTTATTCGGTCTGTTTGGAGAGAAAAAATTTAGAGTAAAGATAGAAGGAAAAGTGATTCTTTCCAAGGTGATGGTTAGCTCGTGACAATACAAAGGATCACTATAAATTACTCAGGATTCAACCATACAATTCCCACATATTCGTGATCTCTGAGTTAAATGATAATGGAATTCAGTATGAGTATTACGGGTGTTAGGTAAAGTTACTAAATAGCAAGAATAAAATGGAAGCAAAAGAAGATCCGGTTTGCTACCCACTATAATATAAAATGCAACTGAAAACACCACCAGCATCGGTATTTTCATAATAGAAGGCTTTTCACACCATTCGCTTTATCCTAAACAGTGTCTCCATCATCGAGTAAACTATATCCATGTACACACAGCAACCACCACTTGCAAACGTTCAATCGATTCAGATATGTTTAAATACATCTTATTATTTTCTTAATTGTATTGATCAGTGAAATCGTTACCGGGAGGATCAAGGAGTGTTTAGACCTCTATAACTTCTATCGCCGAAATTTCCAATCCGTGAAGAAAAATTTGGCTGCTAATCCTGATGGAAGGCAACTCAATTGTAGGTCAGTTTCCAAACCTACAATATTTATTTTTTACTTTCTTGAATATTTCAACGAAATTATACTTTAATATTTTATACATAAGTAAGAGAAAAAAGTCACAAAATTACATGTGGATTTATTTATAAAGTCAAGGGCATTCAATAAGGGCGTCCTTTCGTGTGACAAACGAACTGTGAATTTTTAGTTGCCCCATAATGAGTCACAAAGAAGTTTAAAATTAACAACTGTATGCTTCAGACTAGTAATTTTGCTAACGTACTAATATTCATTTGAGTCCCATCAGTTATCTAACTAACTCCTGACCTTTATTCTGTACAGACTTTTCTACATTGTGTAAAACGATATAGCTCTACTGTACCATACGATTTATTGCAATGAAGTTGTTATTCATTTACCTTTATTTCCAAATAGTGAAAATAAGATATTTGGGAAATTTGAGGCATTCTGTCGACGTCTTTCTGAAATCAGTGACCTACTGGTTGTGATCGAAGGCCTCAGACCCATTTCAGGCCTTCACGCCGATGACACCTCTGAAGTTACTGGAGCTTATCAAGCGATGCTTGATTCAGTTCAGCAGTGGAAGGGAGATCCTATTGATCCAAGAAACAAACAAGTATTTTAAAAGCAACTTGTCAATGTATTGTTCTGCTGAGTAGTTTGTTTTTACATCTTTTCTTTGCTTCCTTCTTAGTTTGCAATAGACTTGCAGACCTTTCAAAGTCAAAGAAAGGATCTTCTATCCAAAATCGATGCATTACTGGACAAATGGCTATCAAGACGTCTACCAGTAAGTATAACCCTTTTAGCTGCTTTTCATTATTTTTACCGTTTGTCCTGAAGAAAAATAGTTTGCTTTTGGCCGCAGACACTTAGCTATCGTATATGTTCATTCAAGTAATTTAAGATGTGCAAATGCATTTAGACTCATGTCTAAATAGCCGAATGTTATTACAGTAGGTACATTATCGAGTTGCCTCGACAAAACATTAACTTAAATAGGAAACAACTTTTAAAGTTAAGAAGGGTTTAATGTATTCTAATTCTTCACCAAGACAAGAAATCTTCAGACATTCCGAAGCATTACAAACGAAGCCGTTCGCATTAATCGGCACGTGACTTTTTATAATAAAAAATATTCTATAGATTAGAAGAAGCTAACAAGGTTTCGGACTATCTTTCTACCTTTCCATCACTAAATTGTGTTGCTACGACCCAAAATGATGTCGAGAGAAATCTAGGGTCTAACATGCAACGTTTACAAATAAGCGTTAAACTGCCTTCCCCTTATCCTCCAGGCCTTTCATCTACTTCAATTTCTCTCGCAATGGGAGACAAGAGTCTCTGATCCGAGTCTAGATTTTACCTCTCGGTACGAATACATACTCCGAGTCTATGGTCAAGAGTTGGAGCACATACGAGATATCTACGAAGCGGATAAGAGAGCACCTCCTCTGGAGCGTAGAATGTCCCCAGTTGCAGGCCGAATCCGCTGGTCTCGTGCCCTACTTCAGAGAATTCGACAACCCCTGGATGCTATTTATGAAAGATGTCCTGGTGTTCTGGAGGTGAGAAATTAATCACAAATTCTATACCATATATGATCCAATTTAATCGCTTATCTGTTTGGAGGGAAAGAAACTTCTTGTAAATATTATGGCCTTGGACTTCAGTTACTTTGTGATCGTATTTCTTAAGTAAAAATGTCAGAGCGAGGTGAAATAGTTACACTGGATAATTAATATAATAAACAGTGAAATATATTGATTACGGTTAAATCAGCATAAAACAAAGTGTCAAACCTCTGAGACGATTTATTAACTCATGAATAGCTATCTGATGACAGTAGTTAATCAATTAATACGTGAATTACTAGCCTCCTGAAGGCAAGACCACTTTCCTATATGGACCAATTATTAAGATGCCAAGAGTAAAAAACATTCATATATATTATATAAATTATAATAATGATAAACATCATGGACACCAACTATAGAATGCATTTTGAAAACAATGCATATGTTCTGCAACCCTAGGTGATGTTTATGGGCATTCTAGCACTACTAGTGTTCTATTCACAGAACTACATCTCTGTGTGATTTATTTTGAACTATTAATTTCCCAAATTGATTCCATGATTAAGTTATGCCCGATATTCAACTTAAAAATAGTTTTTTGAAATCTGTACGTGTTATGTATTTAGACACCCGTCTCTCCTCTAAATAAAACGAGATCGAAGTTAATTCACCTTGTTAAATCGTTCTGTTCAGTCTTATCGCATGAGGTGTGGTTTCTTTTATGAATATAGATAATGTTGGTTACCTCTGAGTCAACCTTGCCTGTTAAACAAAGAACGCTATGCATCTTATCAAATCTCTTTGACGCTTTTTAACTTGTCCACTTGGTATAGTCCTATTTTGACGCCGAAGATAGTAAAGATGATATGAATTCCTTCACACCATTTTAGATGACTTATAATTTGGGTAACCTTTTTTCCTTCCAGATCCCCGAGGGCCAAAAGCAAGTAAAACGCTTTAATCAACTTGCAACTACATTAGTAAAGTATGAAGCGGTAACTTATCACAAGTGGGTGAAAAACCTGGAAACCGCGTCTGCAGAACTCCTCGAAACACCGCTGTTGATTCAAGAAAGAGGGAAATTCACCGTTAATCCCCTCTCTACGACACTAACCATCATACAGGAGTCTCAAAATCTCCACAAATTAGGTCTAAAGGTGCCGAAAGTTGCAATGGATTTGCTGCTTCAGGAAATGCAACTGAAGCAACATATTGATCGGTAACACTTCTAATAACGATATAAGCCAAGTTAGACAGGCATTATTTCAAATTTTGTCGTTTACTTTAGTTTAAAGGAAAATATGTCGAGGTTTGAAAGTCTACAACTGCTTATATTTCAAGAGATGGTACCAATATTTAAACCATTCTTGAATGCTGTCGAGAAAAGTCTTTATCCTGGGGCGATTGATATAACCTGGAATTCAATGCAGTTTGATAATTGTGAATATTTTTATTATTTTCCATACCCTTGATAATAGTAGCTTGATAACATATACTTGTTTGCTTTTCAGTCATTAAGGACGTTGAAGTGGCACTTGACAAATTTGAATTTGTTATGAAGCAGACAAAGGACATTCTGGAATGTCGAATTAAAGTTCTCTTGGCTGAGATGTCTACCATTTCACCACTGGATATTAACTCCTGCTCTGATCTTTCTGTAGATGAATTTTTGCAAAGACTGAGGGGGATCACACCTTCAATTAGTGCTGAGTTGAATAAGTAGTGTCGTTAACTCTTTAAGTTTGCGTTAAAATAGATACCCTTGTTATTGAAGCATCAAATATTCCTCTTTCGATATTTAAATCAGTTCTAGCTCTCAAAATATATTTTTATTAGACTTAAGTAGACATTACATTGATACTTGCTCGGGTAGAAATATTTGAGCAAAGGTATTGTTATTTCCGGATATCAATATTTGTCCGAATTTCTATCTAAGTGGCATAATATACGGAATGTATAGACTTCTTTATGAATAGTTTACAATGAATTTAACTCTTAGTGAGATACTTCAATTAGCGATTGGTAATTTGAAAATCCATAGTTTTCACTCTGGGAGGTTAATTTTCATGCCATATCTTAGGATATAAGGGAAATAGAATTGTTATTACAAAGAAATAAGACCGTGTTCTGCGTATTTTTTTCTTTTAAATTTTTTTCAAATAAAAAATATCATTTTGCTTATTTATTTTAAGACCGTTTGCAAAATTTTGAATTTGCTCTAATAGCAGTCCTCATATTTTTTAAGTGAAAATTTACTCTAGTGGGTCGATTCGGGAAAGGTAGGGTAGGGTAATGAAAAGTAACTAAATAAATAATTTTTCAGAATGTCACGTCAGGTTGTCCATAAAGTTAATTCACTTATACCTTCTGTAGAAAAAGCAAACTTGTGGAGACCGCTGTGAATGATTTGGTAACCTTACTACTCAAAAATCTCAGTACTGAATACGCTGAACAGGTTTCCATCAGTACCCATTTCGAATGTTCCAGTCCAACAAAAAAAGGTCACAGATGCACAAATTGTCTTAATTGCCTCTTCTTTGAACTTCTCAATCGATTCAGTCAGAAGACTATCGAAGCTGTGATTTCATGCAAGCATGATAAATTGATACTATGAAAAAGAAGCAACAACCTGACCGTAAATTACAACTAAGTTTTTTTAAAATTAGGCCTGCTTTCAATTCTGGAGACACTACGAGCACGAACTCAGATTGAAACGGGAATACGAAGTTCTACCTTTCCTAATAACGGACAACAGGAGGGAATCAAAGCCTTCTTTGCTTTGGAGCTCTGTTTGGAAATTCCAAATATCGTCTGCAGACCAGCACTGGCTGATTTGCAAAATGCATTTGGAAAAGCTATTAATCTTATTCTCAGAATTTCTGATGAGATTCAACCATGGGAACATGTCAAATACTGTCAAGCATTATTCAAGGTAAATCCAATTCTGTATGTAATATTTCATACATGCTACTGGACCAAAATCCATTGGTTATTTTAAGTAACCAGATATAATAAAAAAATTATCTAAGATATAATGAGCCAACTCCTCACAATTTTATCAGAATGACAAGTATCTAATATAGACCTCTTTTGTTCTACAAGCCTTTGGAAAATCAGATTGTTCTTGAGTTATCTGAATGTTGATTTTGTATGCCTTTCCTTAATAATCTCCTAGGAGATAATTCGTTTTGTTATTGATTTACCAAATAATACGGTAAATAAGTTTATCTAAACAATCCCACTTCTAAGCCGGCAAGCTTCAACCGACCTACAAATATCTATTCTTAAGAATGATCCTTTACGTTTTTAGCTATATTTCGGCAACAAAAAAGTGATTTGAAGTTATGGATTAGAGTCCTGAAGCTCCATAGAGCTTACTAAATAATGATCTCCATCACTCAAAACTACCTGATACTGTTCAATCTAGCCCTTGATTCCAAGCATATAATATATAACGTACAATAACTGGTTCATGAAAATATTGCCTTTCAGAAATCTCGAAATGAACATGATCTTCTCAGTAGTAGTCAAGACTCTTCAAGTACCTCCTTCCAATCGCTTCCTTCAAGTCTTATACGTCCTCTCCGAAAAGTTGCTTTGGAGAACAAAAACATCATCAAATTAGTTGCAGATCTAAACTCTTCCATCACATATTACTCTAGTGATGTATCTAGAGTCATTAACGACCTTACATCACAATTCTCTGACCTCTGGAAAGAAGTGGTAAGTTGAGACCCTTTGCTAATAAGGCGCCTATTTGAAGGATCTCGAAAGTTGGGCTAAAAAATTCATAGACATGAAGCCTCAGGTTTCAGAAATTAGTGAAGAATTGAGAAAATATAATGTAAATTCATTTTCGATTAGTTTAAAACTGTGAATTTAATCAGAGCTTCGAAAAGAGTGCCATGGAATTGCCAGAAAGCTATAAAACAGGTTCACTCTCCCTTAGAACAAGCACTCTTAAAGAGGGGTTGATAACAGAGTGTCGATCCTGGAGACGAGCAATTGGAAGCGCGTTGAATGTTATGTGTAGCGAAGAGGTGGCCACCACTTTTGATAAAATGGGAGAACTGCTGAAGAAACTTCAGCGTCCAGTAAAAGATCTGGACGATGTACGTGCTCAAATGGCCGCTCTTGACGAGTTCCGCCAATCAGAAATCGACCTTCAGATGTTTACTATTGATCCAATGACAAAGGCTTTTGCACTGTTATCAAGTTATGATATCCACTTTGGTGATGGAAATGCAGAAAAAGTTGAAACCCTGGCTTACACCTTACAGAAATTGCGAAATCAAGCTATCACCTGTACAACTCATCTTCTATCGATTCAACCAACATTCAAAGCTGAATTAGATGCTGGGGTTGAACAATTTAAGAAGGATTATAAACTATTCACCTCTGATTACCACTCAAAGTAAGTGTATTTTACCCTTATTTCGCCTTCAGAGGACCTATGGAACAAAATCTTGATCCACGCGAAGCATCTGACCGTTTAACCCTCTTTCAAGCCCGGTTTGATGACTTATGGGTGAATTATGAAAGTTGTTCTGAGGGTGAACGGTTATTCGGCCTTCCCGTTCGTGAATATCCAGATCTTCATCCAATCAAAAAGGAATTGGCTTTGCTTCAGAGGTTATACCAACTGTACAACGCTGTATTAGACACTGTTGGAGGATATTATAATACCCCTTGGATAGAAATCGATATCGAAGCTATCAATCAACAACTGATCGACTTCCAAGCAAGATGTAGATGTCTACCTAAGGCTCTAAAGGAATGGCCAGCGTATGAAACGCTGCAAAAGAAGATCGATGATTTTAATGAGACATGTCCACTGTTAGAAGTGATGGCAAATAAATCGATGTTGCCTCGACACTGGAAAAGAATTGAAGAAGTAGCTGGAGGCCAGTTAGATGTCTACGCAGAAGGATTCCTACTTAGGAATCTAATGGAGGTTCCTCTATTAGAACATAAAGAAGAAATTGAGGTGAGTTTGGAGTATAAATCTGTTTTAATCGCCTAATAGGACATATGTACCTCTGCAGTAAAGGAGCGAGAAATTGAAGCTAAACTAAAGTTAATTATTAATAATTGGACAGCTCAAGATTTCCAGTTCTCCGCCTTTAAGAACCGTGGTGAATTGCTCTTCAAAGGAGATGTTGCGATTGAGGCGATAGCGCTTTTAGAAGACTCACTCATGGCTTTGGGATCACTGGTATCTAATCGATATAACACTCCCTTCAAACCTCGTATTCAAGAATGGGTCCATAAACTCACTACGACGAATGAGATCATTGAGAATCTATTCCAAGTTCAGAATCTTTGGGTTTACTTGGAAGCCGTATTTGTTGGTGGTGATATAGCTAAACAGCTTCCACAAGTAAGTTACGATCAAACTGTTCTTGTTAAATGTTTATCGCTAAAATTTCAAGAATTTCCCTTTATTTAATAGGAATCTAAACGTTTCGCAAGTATAGACAAAGCTTGGCAAAGGGTGGTTCAGCGTACTCATGAAACAACTAACATTGTGGCTTGTTGTACATCTGATGAGACTCTAACTCAGGTCCTTCCTCATCTTTTGGAGCAGCTTGAAGTCTGTCAGAAATCATTGACAGGTTACTTGGAGGCCAAACGTCTCGTATTTCCAAGATTCTTTTTTGTATCTGACCCAGCTCTTCTGGAAATCCTTGGCCAAGCATCAGATTCACACACAATTCAGGCACATTTACTATCTATCTTCGATAGTATAAAGACCGTCACTTTTGATGAGACGGTATATGATCGCATTTTGGCTGTCAATTCAACAACCGAATCGATTGAACTTGATGGGCCAGTTATGGCCCAGGGCCATGTTGAGTCCTGGTTGGGCGACCTTCAAAAGATGTCTGAAGAATCACTACGTCAGGTCATTCACAGCGCCTACAATGTGCTCAGTGATGAAGACAACTTTGATTTGCTTAAATTTGAGGACTCCTTCATTGCTCAAGTTGGTCTTCTTGGTCTTCAGTTGTTATGGACGCGAGACGCTGAAGATGCTCTTAGTTGTGCAAGATCTGATCCGATGGCTATGCGAAATGCAAATGTGAGATTTCTCAAGATCCTTAATCAACTTATTGAGGTTACGACTAAGGAATTGACTTCACTACAGAGGACAAAGTATGAAACGCTCATCACTATCCATGTACATCAGAAGGATATCTTTGATGATCTTGTAAGTCAAAAGCATTTATTATGTACAATTGGAGGAGTGAGTAGGCGAACGAACAATGAATAGGAGAGAACCAAATATATTACCGTATAATTTATAAAATTAGCGTTAGATTGGATAGATTGAAGGATGTATCCCTTTTCTCCGAAATATTTATCTTATGTCATCACTCACCACCAAAATTCGATTATCTCGTCCTTATAGTAATGTCTATAAACTTTTAACCTTTCCTGTGACCCCAAGCACTCTATAGATAAACATCGTGTGTCCTCAACTGGCCTATTTCTCATCGATCGGAAAAGGTAAGCATACCTCGGACGATAGTAGCAAAGACACCGTCTAGTCGGCTTTGTTATTGAACAGTCCTGTCTGCACTGGCCCTTCCTTTTCCTACAATCGTCCCGACCAATTAAAGCACGCACACAATTATATCCTTATGCGTGTCCTCACCCAAAGTGTCGATTATACATAGCCTTCCATTAGACACACACAATACACAGGAGACCCTAGCTCGTCAGACGCATCTCCCTTTGTTCAATCCTTCTCCTCCAATTCTTTATTTTTCCTTGAGACTCTGTACTGAGGTTTGTTCAATACAACCTGGTATACGCAATTCTTGGTGTTCTTTCAACTATTACTTATTCCGCACCCTCGGCGCACACAAAGGGAAACCAATGGGAAAAAGGGAGTGCAACCATTGCTGGGACGCCACCGATGGAGCATCACATACCAAAGATAAGTCACTCAGTGAATTTACTAAAATTAATTCAACAGTAGGCCAACTTGTGGGAATTGTTATGCTTACTCTAAAATGTGGTTTGTATGCTCCTATATTAAAACCATCTCAGCGAAGTCGAATTCTGCTGCTTTATTCAAGAAATAAACAATATTTTTAAAAATTATACTTTTAATTGCAATTGTAAAACAAAATTAATTAAATATAAGAGATAGAATGTGGCTGAATTTAGTGGAACTCGATGATTCGCACATTACATTTAAAAATGGCAGGCGCTTCATAAGTCAGCCATTTCTATGATGTTCGATTGTGGCTTCAATGAAATAAAAATTTCGAATACCTCATGTTCGACTTACGCTTAGTTCATTTGCTCATTTTTTGGAAGCTCCGTATTACCAATAAGAGGAATTTGAGAAGTTTTAATGTTGGAAGATATTTATATTCTATTCATATTCAGAACATACAAGTTTATGACATGCCGTGCTCAACAGTGAATATACACGATCATTCACACGACTTTTTCTCTTACAATAATTTGCCAATTTCTTATTTGGAAGATTATTTCTGAAATGAATGTTAATTTCATAACTGATTCCAATGATGGTAACGTTTGTTGACAATTCATCAGGGTTTTAATTCATCCCAATTATAATCCAGTTTGGAAAAATACTTGAATACTTCAACAGTGTATGTAGTAAATGTCGGTCTAAAGAGTTCCGCTCTCCAGATATATGAACTACGAGCTCAAATGGATGTATATGCAAGCCACTTTATTGTCCTTTAGGTGGTAACTTCTTAAGTTCCTTGATTGCTTTCAGTACAATTCCAAGAGCAGTCAATTTAATAGGTGACATGCTATATTATCGGAATGATGTCTTTTAGGTAAAAATGCGCATTCGTTCCCCACGCGATTTTGAATGGTTGAAACAGTCGAGATCCTACTACAACGAAGAACGAGAACAATTCATTGTAAGCATCACTGATGTCGATTTCATCTATCAAAACGAGTTTCTCGGATGCACCGATCGACTTGTCATCACACCTCTAACTGATCGGTAAGACATCATCGATTAGTTCTTAAAAATACATTCATATATCATCCCCATCCTGTCGGCTATCATCCCTATTTGTAATATAAGAGCTGATAAGCTTAAAGTAGCGCTAATTCTCACGGTGAAGATACTAGTTTGGGCTTACAAATTTGGTGATATTCTTAAAGGCTAGCCACATACAACAGCCTTTCTCAAAATCAGAAGACCAAGCGTATCAGAAAATCGTAAAGGAATGAGAGAGTAGGAGAAGGAAATAGAGTACTAGGCGTCTTACTAGGGTGTGTGGAAGTGAAGCTGTATGAAAAGGCCGAAATAAAGTATGTTATGAGGTGAGTGTTTGGTTTCGCTTCCTTCATGCCCTATTGTGTGAAAATTAGAATGAGCAGACCCACTAATTTGTGCATGCATTCTTTACTTCGCTTTCTAGATGCTACATAACTCTTGCCCAAGCACTTGGAATGTCCATGGGTGGAGCCCCAGCTGGTCCCGCAGGAACAGGCAAAACGGAGACGGTGAAGGACATGGGACGATGTCTGGGCAAGTACGTGGTGGTATTCAACTGTTCCGATCAAATGGACTACCGTGGTTTGGGACGGATTTACAAGGGTTTGGCTCAATCTGGCGCATGGGGCTGTTTTGATGAATTTAATCGGATTGAGCTGCCTGTGCTCTCAGTGGCCGCTCAACAGATTGCAATTGTATTATCGTGCAAGAAGGAGAGGAAAAAGCAATTCATCTTCAGTGATGGCGATGTGGTGGATATGAATCCAGAGTTTGGAATCTTTCTTACTATGGTGAGTAAATCTGGCTCTTGCATGTGCTCTCAACTATTATACATACTCAGGTCTCAACTTAGGCATTTCATCTGTGGAGTATTCTTTCAACAAGCATTCTTGTTAGAAAGGGTAGAAAGGCTAATATATTATATCTAATACCAATAATTCTGCTAGTAGAAATCATTAAATATTATTATTTTCAAAGCGCTCTATATCTTCTTTTTTTCATTTTAGAATCCTGGATATGCTGGCCGTCAAGAGTTGCCTGAGAATCTGAAAATAAACTTCCGGACAGTCTCAATGATGGTACCTGATAGACAGATTATCATTCGTGTAAAGTTGGCAGCATGCGGCTTCTTGAAGAACATTGAACTGGCAGCGAAATTCTACACCCTCTATAAACTCTGTGAAGAACAACTTTCAAAACAGGTCAGTCGAAAAATTATCTGATGAAAAATTGCGGTGATAATAATATTGATGGTATTGACTATTAATTAGGAGAGCCATTTGCTTTGACCAAATGTAGTGATATAAGTGCGGAACTAACCCATCTTTGAGCATAGATTACCCTTGGAACTAAGTAACAACCATGTTTGTGATTAATTTTGGGTTTCCATTATTTCCCTCCCTGTTTTATTGAATAGCATGTGCATTTTAAAATGTGTATATGTATAATCCATTCTGTGTTGCAATAGTCTCATTAAGCTTACAATGAACCCCTAGATAGAATTTTTATGTTTAGGAATTGCTGCCCAATATATTCTTGTAAGTGAATACATCAACCGCACTCAGATGGCATAAATATTAGGAGACCCCCATGGCCCTACTGGCCTCGCTCAGACGATTAGCAAGAGTTCTACATAAGTATACGCTTTTAAAGATAATTGTTTGTTTTTACTTAAGTGATGAAAGTGGCATTTTAACTTTACTTTTCATAGGTTCACTACGATTTCGGTTTGAGAAACATTCTTTCCATCCTGCGTACTCTGGGTGCCTTCAAAAGAGCACACACTGATCAACCGGAGTCTACCTGTGTGATGCGGGTACTTCGAGATATGAATGTAAGCAAACTGGTAGATGAGGATGAACCTCTCTTCATGTCTCTTATTGATGACCTCTTCCCGGGTATGAAACTTGACAAACAAGGCTATCCTAGTATGGAAGCTGCTATAAGGAAACAGGTAATAAAATTGTGCTTCCGTTTCTGTGAATCTATGTTCCTCGATAGCCAGTAGTTTCTGTAATCACAGGTTGTTCATTATTAGCTGAAAAAATGCGTTACTTAGATAAAAAATTATATTTTTTGGAAATGAGATAACCGTAGAAATTCTAGGTGGGTATGATAAGTTCCAAAATTACTTGAGGGCAAATATCTAACAGTCTAATTTATAATTTGCTGGTCTATCACAAGTGCTAAAACCCATGTGTTGACCCAAGTACCTTTTGTCTTCAACTAATAACTGATGAAGGACTTATAAAGGTAGCTCATCTAACGGACAAAGGTAATCTAGACTATCGACTTCGCCAGGAGTAACGTATGCGCCTGTTTCTCCACTTTCATTCATCTCCTTCTTGTTCATCAGTGTCTTTGTATCCTATGTATCACCAGTCTCTCACTAAGTTCCAGAGATTACCTATTTTAAGGTCATTGTGTGACTAACTTTTGTGGGATTTATTCCAGAATGTTAAATATGTCTTATAGACTCAGAGGAATGTCGTTATCTTTCTGCAGACCTCTGTTAGTTAGGCTAGCCATTTGTCTAACTGATAAGTTTAAACATTTTAGTTTTAGTTTTGTATATTTATTAAGGGTGCACAGAGATCCATTCGAGATACGGCAATCTGAGTACGATTGACTTCCCCTCGTCATCACTTACATTCATTTTCTATCAGAACAATCATAATTAAAAGAAAATTGTACGATGCAACTATGTTAAGATGCGTTCTTTCTGGGATCCTGTGCGTATTTCTTAATATGTCGCACTTTTCATATATTAGCGCCTATCTTTTCAATCTACCGTAAGTAAATTTAGATGAAAGTGATGATAAGGAATAACTGTTATTTATCGAAGTTTTGAAACATATTCCTTTTCCAGTTGTGATCTATGTTAAACATAAACAAAGTATCTTACGCTAAAAATTTTCTGATATTATAGGTTAAAGAGCAACAACTGCTCTTCCATCCACCATGGGTTCTAAAACTTATTCAAATGTATGAAACGCAAAGAGTTCGTCATGGTTTCATGGCTTTGGGTCCATCCGGCTCCGGAAAAACATGCTGCATCACCACACTTCTTGCTGCTATGACTTCAACGACAGGATCCCCCTATCGGGAAATGCGTATGAATCCCAAGGCCATCACAGCGCCTCAAATGTTTGGACATCTAGATGTGGCGACCAATGACTGGACGGACGGTATTTTCTCAACCCTATGGCGGAAAACTACTAGAATGAAGAAGAACGAGCATTGTTGGATTGTTCTGGATGGACCTGTTGATGCAATTTGGATTGAAAATTTAAACTCTGTACTTGATGATAATAAGACCTTAACTTTGGCCAATGGCGATCGAATTCCTATGGCGCCTAATGCAAAAATCGTTTTCGAGGTACATAATATTGATAATGCTTCGCCTGCAACAGTGTCAAGAAATGGAATGATTTATATGTCAAGTTCGATCCTGGATTGGAAACCGATTATACAAGGTAGGATTCTAATTTGTTAATTAATTAGTACTAATTATTACCACTTCTTCATTCACATTCTAGCTTGGCTACTGCGTAAAAATCCTAAAATGAAGGATATTGTGATGAATATTTTAGAGAAGTTCTTTGATAATGCTTACCGATATGTAATTGAAAACCTGAGTCCAAAAATGGAAGTGAGTTTAACTATTTCACTTGAATTTGGTGTTGTCAACTTCTCTAACTACCTTCTTCCACCTTTAGCTTCTTGAATGCAACTATATCAAACAGATTATTGATTTACTGGAAGGTCAACTCCAAGATCGGGATGGAAAGGATTTGTCAAACGAGCACTTATCAAAACTTGTAATATTCGCCGCCATGTGGGCACTTGGTGCTCCGCTAGAACTTGAAGAACGAAGCAAGTTAGAGAATTTTCTTCGAACCAACCATGCTGATCTTCCCTTGCCTAAAACGCTTAAAGACGATCAATCGCAGACAATGTTTGAATTCCTAGTCGATATCGAGGGTAATTGGAAGCATTGGAGTGGCAGAGTTGCCGATTATGTATATCCACATAACTCAACACCTGATTATACAAAAATCCTCGTCCCTAATGTGGATAATACGAGAACTGAGTTCCTTATTCATACGATTGCAAAGCAATCTAAACCCGTGCTTCTGATTGGTGTTCAGGTGGGCACTCAATCGTTCATTATCATTGGTCGACGTCGTTATAAACTATCTTTACATATTTTTTAGGGAAGCGCAAAAACAGTGATGGTCAAGGACTATTGTAGTCGAGGTAATCCAGAAACGAATTTGGTAAAGACAGTAAATTTCTCCTATGCAACGACGCCGAATATGTTCCAAAGGACCGTAGAGAGTTTCGTGGAAAAACGAGTCGGTTCGACTTTTGGTCCCCCGACCGGCAAGAGGCTAACAATTTTCATTGATGATATCAACATGCCGGTGATAAATGAATGGGGTGACCAAGTGACGAATGAAATTACTAGACAGATGATGGAAATGGGAGGTTTCTATGCTCTTGAAAAACCTGGAGATTTCACAAATATTGTTGATATCCACGTAAGTTATAAATTTGAAAACATTGAGTGGGTCGAAAATTAAATGTTTGTACATTGTGAGGCAAAACGATAATGATACAAAACTTCATAGAAAATTAGGAATCCACTTATAATCATGAGACACTGTCTCTTTTAGGCTGAGATAAATTAATAACGTCTAAGGTTCTTCCTAATTACTATCGGGAAACAATAACCATTCCGTATCAGAAGGCCAAACGTTTGATTGGGGAGAGAAATATTCGAAAAATAACTATGACAAGACCAGTAAGGAAAGAAGGAAAGGCTAGAAGGAAAGAAGATCGATATCAAGAGAACGGAAGAGAATAAAACTTCCGCAGAGTGTATGAAAGCTGGAACGTGTATAACGCAGACAGATTAGTTGAGGCATATCGAGGCAGTGGAGAGTGCTGATCAATAATCGATAAGCAGGAGAAATTCCGATGCAAGTGGAGACGCATTGGCTTCACTCGGTCTACACAAGCATTCAGATGAAAATGATTTTAAATAAACTCATATGAATTAACATGTGGTATTTTTGAGGGGCATGTAGAAATTTACTCCGTTATTCTAATTTCATGAAACCACCGAACTCGAAATGAGCATATCAATTGTTGATGAAAAATCAAAGGATAAATTAATTAAGAGTAACACATTTCATTTACCTCTCTTTAGTAAGAAAATAAACCAATACTCTCATCGCAAAATTTTGTATTAACTGACAATATTTTATACTATAACCTGAATTTAGATCAGCTATTGATCTAAAGTATTGACGATACTATTTCGATTAAATTGTCTCTCCAGCCTGTTTATTCTTGTATATTTAGACAGAAAATACAATAACTTGTTGTTTAAGTGATGATACACAATTTTCAAATGTTCATGTATTTGACTGGCAATTCAATTGTATATCGCATTTGTATTCTCAGAACTATGTTTAGATCTCCAAAAATGAAAAATAAAGGATTATATAAGAAAGAGGCGTAGAACTACGTACAATCATAGGTTTTATCAAGAGCTCCACTGATAATATTGTGGCAAGGTGCCATAAGGCCTAATTAGTTGTCAATCCAAGTCAAGTTCTTAAATTAGGTGAATATAATTTAATTAAGCATATACTAAGAATACCGTACACTCTGCCACACAAGATCATGCCTAATTGCATTGCTAATTCGTCTCGATTAGGAATGAATCATGCTTAAGGAAAGCGAGTGAAAGTGACCTATTAACTAAGTTTCTGCGCCCATTATCCAAATTTATAATTAGAAAGTGTCATTTCCTGTATATCTAGGTTATTGCAGCAATGATACACCCAGGCGGTGGTCGGAATGACATTCCACAGCGCTTGAAACGTCAGTTTTCAGTTTTTAATTGCACCCTTCCCAGTAATACTTCCATGGACAGAATATTCAGCTGCTTAGCCGAGGGACACTTCTGCGAAGAACGTGGTTTCTCTGCAGACGTACGGGAGCTAGCAAAGTCCTTGGTATCCGCCACGCGTCTCCTATGGCAACGAGTTAAAGCTAAGATGCTTCCCACTCCTGCAAAATTCCACTACGTCTTCGATTTGAGGGATATTTCTAGAATTTGGCAGGGTATGCTACGTGCTGAACCTGAAGTTATATCTACTTCAAAACGACTCATGCTACTATGGCGGCATGAAGTTACTAGAGTCATTGCCGATCGATTTATCGATTTTGATGAAAAGATGTGGTTCGTTGGAGCACTGAAAAGGATTGGTGAAGAGGTTGAAGGTGCTGAAATAACCTCCGAATTGAACTCCGAGGAGTCTTTCTTTGTCGACTTCTTAAGAGACCCACCGGAGGTTACTGGTGATGAACCAGACGACTTTGTCTTCGAAGCACCGAGGGTCTATGAACCAGTGGAAGGCTTAGAAGCTCTAGCAAAGAGACTGACACATTTCCAGGTGAGTGTAATTCCAATATGAATTCTAGCACATCAATCTGTTTTTCTGTGCTCCAGACTGTGTATAACGAGACAACACGTGGAGCCAAGTTGGATTTGGTCTTCTTTACAGACGCCATGGTAAATTTAGTGAAAATTAGCAGAATTCTTCGTCTGCCCAGAGGTCATGCTTTATTAGTCGGAGTTGGAGGTTCAGGAAAGCAGTCGCTAACAAGACTTGCTTCGTTCATTGTCGGCTATCAAACCTTCCAGGTAACTCTAACAAGGTCTTACAACGTGTCAAATCTGATGGATGACCTGAAACACCTTTACCGTCTAGCGGGTCATCAGGATAAAGGCGTGACCTTTATATTTACAGACAATGAAATTAAAGAGGATGCCTTTTTAGAACCCCTGAATAACGTGTTAGCCTCCGGTGAGATCGCTGGTCTCTTTGCACGAGATGAGATTGATGAAATTCTTAGTGACTTGGTTCAGCCAATGAGACGCGAGTTTCCTCGAATCCCCCCTACCAATGAGAATCTCTTTGATTATTACATGCGCCGTGTGACTCGCAATCTTCATGTTTGTCTCTGCTTCTCTCCAATCGGACAGAAGTTTCGGACACGAAGTTTGAGATTCACGAGTCTGATCTCGGGTTGCACGATGGATTGGTTCCAGCCATGGCCGAAAGAGGCACTAGTAGACGTGTCAAAGCATTTCTTGGAAGAATTCGATATTGTCTGTAGATCTGAAGCGGCACTCATCAAATCTGCGCTGGTTAATGTCATGGGGACGTTCCATGTAAGCTGTATATTCGGTCCCTATTTATTTCTAATGGTTAAGTTAAAAAATATATATATATAAATATTATTAATACTTCATCAGGGATTACCGAACCAAGAATTGTTTCCTAGATTATATGAAACACTTCGCCTTTAAGTTTTCAATTTATCTTTCAATTAATATATTGATTACCCTATCTACGGATGGGTTTTGCAGTTAACAATTATCAAATTGTTAAATGTTTTCGTAATAAATTTGTGTTGATTCTTTCTCTAATGGCATTTCATTATCGCTTACTAAAATTCCGTGAAACCAAACCTTCTTCTCTTCCCTTAAATGAACACGCGTTAAGCCGTGTTAAGGATCAATCCTACAGGAACTGGCTTTCTCATCTGTATCATCTAAATCCAAACTCTACGATCTTTCCATCTGAATGTCAAGTATTTGTCTTAGTCACACTTCACTTGTGTTGGTTTCCACCTTCCTTTATAGTTAGGTCTTAGATTTATAACGTCTGGACTAACTCATTGCTTTATGAATAAAGACATGATCAAAAAGAAAGTATTCTGCTCTGTAATTGAATTATAATATTCATTGGACGAGTGCTATCTGCTAGCAATACTCATTGTGACTGATTCCCCAACATAATCCATGTAGTATTCTGAAGGTCTTTTACCTATTGACATCCATACTACGTTAGATGCTGAATAATAGAAGATCAGATTTCATGCTTCTTTCAAATTGCTATCCCTATGTTATGATTGGTCTCAATCTATCTTCTATTCTGTAAGATAGTTAATTTGTTTATGTCTTCGACTAAATTGTTTTATATTCACTGGTGATCCAAAGGTACATGAATCATTTTTTAATCTTCCAAGTACGGTTTTCTAACACTTTAGGATCGGGTATCGGTTGCCTGCCATGACTACTTCCAAAAAATGCGCCGACAGACTTACGTTACTCCCAAATCATACCTCTCCTTCCTTACTACATACAAATCAACCTACTCATCCAAACGAGGTGAAATTGATGTTCTAGCCGAAAGAATGGTCTCCGGTCTTGAAAAGCTTTCAGAAGCCACAGAAGCAGTAAACCGACTTTCCGAAGGTTTGATAGCGATGGAGAAAGAGCTTGCAGCTGCAAACAAGAGGGCTGAGGAAGTTCTGACGCGGGTCAAACAGCAGGCCAGTGCTGCACAAGCAGTGAAGGAACAAGTTCAGATTGTGAAGGACAAAGCCGAAACCCTCGTAGAAGCAATCGGAAAGGATAAAGGAATTGCTGAGGAGAGGCTAGAAGCTGCTAGGCCAGCACTAGAAGAAGCGGAGGAGGCTTTGAAAACAATCAAAATGGCCCATATTGCCACAGGTAACAGGAAGATATTTTTATTAATAATCTCCTTAAATTACTATTTTTCTCCTTTTCAGTACGTAAATTGGGAAGACCACCTCATCTCATTATGCGGATCATGGATTGCGTTCTGATTCTATTTCGAAAACCGTTAGATACCGTAACTCCTGATCCTGAGAAACCTTGTCCGAAACCATCGTGGACAGAGGCTCTCAAGCAGATGGGAAATACTACATTCTTGTCGAATCTACTTAACTTTCCTAAGGTAGTTCATTATTTCCCTATTATGAAAACTTAAAAGTAAAAAACCGAAAACCCGAAAGCAAAAACTCGCTTGAGGGTAATGACTGATAAATAAAAGCATTCAGTGATGGGTTTTATAAATTTATGTCGCCTCAGTCCCAATATTAATTTGCAGTGAGAAGTCTGAAGTCCTTTACATCCAAGTCGCCTTATTGATTTAACAAAGACTCTATAATAAGAGTTTCATCAATAAAAATCTAACCACAACCGCATTGATGACTAGCTCTCAAGAGTTAAAAACAGTGTGCGCCTTCGTACTGATGATACGGAAAGGGCACTAGAAGACCACCTGCAGGATATGAATTGATTATCCCAGAATAGCGCATTAGGCGTCAACCTCCTTTCACATTTGACTCCATTTGGGCAGGTATGTCATAGTAAATTCAAGAATAGCTACGGCAGTGGGAAATGAATAGACATAATTGGTAAATGGTGATAGCTAAGCCCAGAGTCCATTAGTGGGCTACGCGCATTGAATGAGTTCTGTGTGAGGTATTGTTGTAAACTTTTGTTTATGTTGAAGTAGGAATGAAATGCGTGCTGCTAAGTTGTTGAGAGTCTTAGCTAGTACTTTCTAAACACCTTTAAGCTGTAGAGAAGATATGTGCAACCACAACTCGAAATAGTGAACTATGCAGTGAAATGTATATTTGATGGGAAAACTTTTATTTTACGGTTATTCGTAAAAAGTTGATATTTCACTAAAGGTGCCTGAAATGAGTCTGACTAAATTGGGTCAATGAAATAAAACTGAGAATATCTTATCATCGATATACATAACCATCCACTGTTTCAAAAAATATCCAATGGAAGAGGAAATCAAACAACTCAAGAGGAAATCTTCACATTCTGCTCGTATTTTTCCCTGAACTATTGATCTGTAGTAGTTATACATTGCCTATTCCAAATCGTATCTCCAATACTCACTGTGAAAAATAATTTGAATCAAGTGAATTGATTGATTTTTATATAAAAAGCGGAGGCCGTATTCGTAAATCTGGGACTATTTGGCAAACGACCAAGCATTGACTGATGAAATTACCTGTTGTTAAAACAGACCACTGCAAATGCAAATATGCTGACAGTTTTCTACGAATTTCCTTCTTATGCAATTAATTTTTGTTCCAGGATACAATAACTGACGAAACAGTGGATTTAATGGAGCCCTATTTCCAAATGGAAGACTTCAATCTGGAGCAAGCTAAACATGTTTGTGGTGATGTAGCCGGTCTTTGTTCATGGATTAAAGCAATGGCGGCATTCTTCGCTGTGAATAAAGAAGTTCTTCCACTAAAGGTATAAATTCTGCAGAAGAATGTTTTTTCCAGTTAATACTTGTTAATTCATCCCTTTCTTCAGAATAATCTAGTCATTCAAGAAACGCGCTTGGCTCAGGCAAATGCAGAACTGAATAACGCTCAAACCCAGTTAGATCAAAAACAAGCAGAGTTAGATCGTGTCCAAGCTGAATACGACAAGGCGATGGCAGAGAAACAGAGACTAGCAGATGACGCTGAAGCTTGCAGACGAAAAATGGCTAACGCTAAGGCTCTTATTGAGGGCCTTTCAGGTAATTGATTTGGATTTAAGTAAATAACACTTTTTAAAGGTGAGAAGATTCGATGGACTGAGGCGAAAGCTCAATTCCAAACTCAGACTGAGAATTTGGTCGGAGATGTTCTTCTAGCTACGGCATTCCTTTCTTATGCAGGTCCATTTAATCAAGAATTCCGGAACCTTCTCAATCAACAGTGGAATAATGAACTATCTCGAATTCACATACCTCGATCACCGGTAATAAAATTTGATCATCCTCTATTTTGTAGGATTTGAATATTGTCAATATGCTAGTTGATAATACAATTCTTGGAGTTTGGAATCTCCAGGGCCTACCGGGAGATGACTTATCAACTCAGAATGGGATGATCGTGACTATGGCCAGTCGATATCCTTTGTTAATTGATCCACAAGGTCAGGGTAAGGCTTGGATCATGAATAAAGAGGCTGATTCAAATCTCATGGTAAGTACTTTGAAAATTAATTAATTGATGTCAATATAATCGATTTTTTCTTCAGGTGAGCTCCTTGAATCACAAATACTTTCGGAGCCACTTGGAAGATGCCTTGTCTCAAGGTCGTCCATTATTGATTGCTGATATTGGTGAAGAACTTGATCCTGCACTGGATCGCGTTCTAGAGAAAGATTTTGTGAAAGTTGGAACAACTCACAAGGTCAAAGTCGGTGACAAGGAATGTGATGTTGACGTGAAGAAATTTCGACTGTATCTGACGACCAAGTTACCAAATCCTTCATATAGTCCAGAGGTGTTTGCGAGGACTTCTATTGTCGATTTCACCGTTACTCAGAAAGGTTTGGAAAACCAACTTTTACGGGTAGTCATTATGACAGAAAAAAAGGTAAGTACTATCTATTTATTATAAATTAAACCAAATAATTTAAACTAAGTTCAGTTTAGTTTTACTTAATTCTAATATTGGAATTATTTAGGAAATTCGTTATCTTACATTTAGAGTTAAAGTATGAGAATTTTTTGTAGAAATTATATTGTTTTCTTCTTTGTGATCCATCTTCTAATTTAAGATTTCTGACCTAATCAGAAAAGTGGGCGAAGTTTTGTTTTCTATTTTGTGGTAAGAAAATGGACAAATTTGTCGGGCTTTCCGTATAACGTTTCCACTCTATTCCTCACACATCATAGCATACATGTTATTCAACTTCAGGAGAAGAGTACCCGATCATCAGGTTGCTTTTCATTTTCCACGATGTCGCACTCTTTTCTTCAAACAAATCTTGTTTCTATGCTTATTCATTGTTCTGTATATGATTATGAAAATTTCAATTATTACATCTCTAAGGAACTTGAAGCCGAACGTACTAACCTGCTTAAAGAAGTCACAACCAACAAACAAAAAATCAAGGACCTAGAAGATAATCTTCTTCTTAGACTCACTTCCACAGAGGGCAGCTTGGTAGAGGATGAATCTTTGATCAAAGTTCTCCGCACTACCAAAGCTACAGCGGAAGAGGTACGAACAAAACTCTCCACAGCCGCCGAGACGGAAATAAAAATTAATGCTACTCGAGAGGAGTACCGTCCAGTTGCTACGAGAGGATCCATCCTCTATTTCCTCATTGTTGAGATGTCTATAGTGAATGTGATGTATCAGACGTCGCTGCGTCAATTCCTCGAAAGGTCTGTTTTTGATCTATCTATTTAAATGCCAAATAAGTAGTAATAGGTATAAAGATAGTTTTCCTTATATTTCAGGTTCGATCTTTCAATGGTAAAATCACCAAAATCTCCAGTTACACAAAAGCGCATTAAGAATATCATCGATTACCTCTTGTTAGATGTCTTCCGTTACATCGCCAGAGGGCTTTATGAAAAGGACAAATTTACATTTACTCTACTCTTGGCTTTGAAAGTTGCCCTTCAAGAGAAGAGGATTTCTCCTGAAGAGTTTCAGATATTTATAAAAGGTAAAATGCACTCTAAACTTATTTTAACTTCTTTATCTGTTATCTGATTCATTTATAAATTTCATTTTATAGGTGGCGCAGCTTTGGACTTGAAAGCGGTTGAACAGAAGCCAAGGTCGTGGATTCAGGATATGACATGGCTCAATCTAGTTGAACTCAGCAAACTCTCTGCTTTTTCAAACATTCTGAAGGATATTCCACGAAAAGAAAAGGTATGTTATTTTAACTTGATCCGTAAGTGCTGATTGTTGAGTAGTTTTACTTCCCTCTATTAATTAATTAATTCACTCATTCATCTAAATCAGAGACGTTTATGCAATTTTGCAGTGAGCCAGTGTTATATACGTAGTGAAAATTTCCGTTTGTACACTGATTTTAAATTACCATCTTTTCATATCATTTAATTCTTAATTAACGTTCATGCAGTGGCGTTCCATTTGCGGTTAAAATTGCCAAATCCATCAAGAAGAGCGTTCACATTATTTGACTTGAGCAGAAGGAAGGTCTTCTGGAGCCTCTTTTGTGAGAAATTCGCATATCTACCATCCCTCTCTTTAACTAGAATTGACCACTGTGGTCGACCATCCAAGTCACTAGGTGTGCAACGATGAGCACTGATCTTTGATTTGTCAGACGTGCACGTTGACCATTGTGCAATCGGCTGAATAATTATTTCGCTTTCTGAAAAGAAAGAATACCGAAATGAGATCATATTTATATCAACCGTTTTCGGTCCTTCATAGACATGACTGTAGGGTCATAAATTTTTGAGATTTGAATATAAGTGGGCGTTGTATTTATTGGAAAGATCAGTCAAATACATGGATGATCTGTAGGGTCGCAGAGGAAAGTTGCATCAGAAAGCCTAATTGGGACAATTTGTAATTGTACTGAACCAGTTGGGGTTTCTTTGGATTGTCATTATTTTCCCTACACCTATGAAGTCAATAGTCACGAGATTGATACTCATCTATGCAAACCAGTAATGTGGATAGTCAAGCGCACTGGTTAATTCTGATAAATTGAAGAGGTGGTAAATTGTGCCTCATAAGAGCAGCTCTAAGGTACCTTCCTCCTACATAAGTCAAGCATTGGAAACACTTTCCATAATGGGCCTGGAAAATAACTAATATTAAAAACATATGAAAGAACGGATCTATAATCCAGCCTTACAGTTTTGGTTACTTATGGGTTTCCCCAAGATGAAGGGGAAACTCTATTTCCTATTATGAAGACTTAATAAATTATAACAATCTTTTGAAATTTATCCTCAGTCGTGGAAGCGTTGGTTTGATAATGATGCTCCAGAAGACAATCCCCTTCCAGGAACTTATGAAGTTTCCCTCGAAGGTCAAACATTTCAGCGTCTTCTACTGGTACGTTGTTGGTGCTTGGATCGTTGTTTACCCATGTCCAGACGCTATATTAGAGAACTTCTTGGCGAAGTCTTTGTGGAACCAGTCATCACGGATTTAGAAGAAATGGTTCAACAGGATTCGGATGCATGGACGCCGCTGGTCTGTTTCCTTTCAGTGGGATCTGATCCAACTGAGAATATTGAGCGTCTTGCGAAGAGACTTGGATTGGGTTCGCACAATGCAAATATATTACTTATTTCATTGAAATTTGCTCATGTAGACTAATTTATTTTCATTCAGTTTGTGGTGCAATCTCTATGGGTCAAGGTCAAGAAGTACATGCACGAAAGTTGCTCTCGAGAAGTATGGTGGAGGGGAACTGGGTACTTCTGCAGAACTGTCATCTCGGACTGAATTTCATGGATGAACTTTTTGATCTGGTGAGTGAAGCAGTATTGTTCAGGAAAAGTAATGAAGGCTGGAGGATCGGCTTTATTTAAATGATCTGTGGTTAGCGACAGATTTTCGAGACATTAAATTTATTTTTGCTTGTGCTTGCTATATATATAGCTATATAAGCTATTAGGTTGTCTTGTGTTGTAAGTTATCCACTGAGCAGTCGATAAAAAGATAAAAGTCTATATTTGAGACTTTAAAAACGTAAGCGTTTTATGCAAGATTCTAAAAGAATTGGATTGGCATAGTATTAAAAAATGCAAACAGCTTTCGTGATACGGATTCTTTGAGTTATGATATCTTCACTTTTTATTGATATATAATAAAGGAGAACACGATCATGACAACCGTACAAATCTAGTTTGTCCTAACAATTTCAAAAAAGAAAAAAATAGCAAAATTTATAAATCTTAACAGATCATTTAAGGGTTAAAGTGGCCACTAAGATTGTATTTACCGCCTTTGTTACATTCCAAATGCGTGAGGTTGGACAAGATAAGTGAAATTATGCAAAACATCAGAATTCTATTATAAGAACCTTATATAATTTGAGATTAAGCATGTTTAAGTAAGTAGATTCCGGTTTAAGCTAAAATAAAGTTTTATTTGAACCTTATCTTAGAGGTGACACCTGCTCGGAGATCTCTAGCGAAACTTCTCTACCCTTTTCGCTAAAGTATTGCTCCTCTAATTATATGATTGTGATAGAAAACCAAAAATGCCCGTGGATAGAAGATTGAATCTGAGATATTAGAGAAAAACTAAGGTTTCCAAATCAGAATGTTGGAGGCATAACATTAAAAAAAACGAGCAAATCTATCAATCCTATGCATTGTGCGAATCATTTTTCCGATCACTGAATGCTCAGTGATAGTTTGGGATGGTCCAATTTAAGGCTGTGCATCTGTGCAATTCTTACCAATTTTTTAGCCATTATGTCCTGAAAGAAAGAAGAAAATATACTGAATTTGAAAATCGTGAACTTGTCAGAAATGTGTTGATCGTGTGAAGTGCAGTTTGTAAGAACGCAATTGATAAAGATCAATATTTATAAATGACAAATGTTCATAGTTAGAAGCTGGATTAACAGATCAGTGATTTCAAATGCTTTATCTTTGGGTGTTTCAATATGGATGAAAGGTAATGGGAGTCGCTATCAATCAGATTGTCATTCTAAGCATAGTCATTATTAATCTGCTTGCGGTAGAAGCGCATTCTTCAACTTTTAAACAAAGCTCATGGCTAACTATAATAACCATTTGAAAATAATAAGAGAGTAAGAACAAATGCTCATGCATTTGAGTTGAGCAGTTAAAGTATTCATAACTTATTCAAAATTCATAGACTGAATTTCTCTTTCCAACTTTCCCCAAAGTTGAGACATTTGTAGTCAAACAAGAAAAATGATTTTTGATAAACTGACTTCATTACCTACTTCTTTTCGACCTCCTCCCGCGTTTTATACCTTACGGGACAAGTTTGTTGTTGCCCATGATTTCTTGCTCTGTCATGGACAATAATAAAAAACTATACATTTACTTATCTGAGCAAATGGTCAGATGGGTCAAATTATTTCAGGATGCACATTTAAAATTGTTTTAATTTGATAATTGCTGTAGGCATTTAGTGTAAGTCCTAAATCATGTTCTATTCGGAGAGCTGAACCTTGAAATTCGCATTAATTTCTCAGATAACAAACTCTCAGAATGTCCATAAGAATTTCCGTTGTTGGATAACAACGGAACCGCATCCAAAATTCCCCATATCACTTCTACAAATCAGCACAAAGTTTACATTTGATCCACCGATGGGAGTTCGAGCTGGACTTCTACGTACGTATGCTATGATTGGTCAGGAGGGTGAGGACCAATTAGAAGCTAGCAGCGCTGCTCAGTGGAAACCACTGCTCTATGCAGTCGCTTTTCTTCATACCATCGTTCAAGAGAGACGCAAATTCGGACCGATTGGTTGGAATATTCCCTATGAATTCAACCAAGCAGATTTCACTTCAACTGTCCAATTTATTCAAAATCATTTGGATGATATGGATGTACGCAAGGTAAGTGTCATAAAAATACTTGTTTTGATCCCGTACCTGATGTCATTTGCTAAACTGCTTTAATTGTCAGGGCATATCTTGGCCGACTGTTCGCTATATGATCGGAGAAGTGCAATATGGAGGCCGAGTCACAGATGATTATGACAAGCGTCTGCTCAATACCTACGCGCAGGTGTGGTTTACAGATCGTCTTTTTGCCGATGATTTCAGCTTCTATGAAGGATATGGCATTCCAAGGGCACGAACTGTTGAGGAGTATCAGGCTCGAATTTCGGAATTGCCTGTTACCGATTCACCGGAGTGTTTTGGGTTGCATTCTAACGCTGATATAACGTAGGTTTCTACATTATTGGCTTAGACTTTAACCTCAGAACCAGTATGAGTAAATGAAATAAGAACTGGGGTTCTGATGATTGATTAAAAAACGTATCTAATAGTTTAAAGTGTTAATATAACGTATGTTTCTGCACAGGTGGTTCATGTTTAAATCCGTCAGAACCGATTACTATTAATGCATATACCTAAAGAGATATAGAATATGAAATAATATGGAAAATGACTCTCCAAGACCTATTTAATCATGTAAAGAGAAAATTTGATTCATTGCGAATGATTCCCCTTCCAACATGTAGAAATATGACATTTAGACCTTTCTTCATAAAAAATGTGCAAAATCCAAAGATTGATGATTATTTAATCTGTCGGAACCAAAGCTGATTCAAAATAATTAGAGAAAGTATCAAATTTTAATGCCAGTTTTAGATTGAATTTGAAATTGTAGAGTTTAGTAAGCGAGTCATCTTTCATTACGGTGGTCCTGCCATCAAGTTAAGTTCAATTAGTGGCTAAAGAACTTAACAGGGTATTTTGGCTAAATTGGATTTATGAAATAACCTTAAAAGGTTCCATCAGAATGCTATTATTATGATGGCTTCTCAGAAAAGCGTTTACTACCATTTGTCTCAAGCAGCCGAATAGCATTCTAGATCCTCTACATATTCTGTTACCTCTCTGTTGGACAATCTTAACTGCAGTGGTTAATCATTCCTTCCATTAGACGTTCATCAATGGGCATTAATTTCACCACCACTGATCTGTACACTGATACAACACCACTAATACCTGACAGGGAAATGAGGTTAAGCCTCTCATAACTGTATAATATTAAATTCTCATCGTAAGTGCTTATAGACAAGTCCCTTCAATCCTAAATTCCATTACCTTCATCTCAACATAGGCAAGAACAACATTTAAATGTGCTAGGAAGTCTAATCGAATGTTTTCGTTGAAATAGAGAAAAATACGCGAGCCCCATGTCACATCCACTGAATTATCGATCATTAGATTCCCTCGCTCAAACCTGGATACGTAAAACCACCTGTGGAGAAACCGTCGATGCAATTATTTGTTTATCAGGCAGCCAGTCATTTATCACATATTGAAGGCTATATAAGTAAATTTATTTTGTTATTATAAAACCGTTGTTTGAGCTACAAGTCTTCTCTTTTCCTATTCCTTGAGTCTGAGTAGCTAAAATTTCAATAAAGGGCAGTTGAGAAGTTTAGAAAATGTATTTACGAAAAATACATGTGCTTTAGAGTTAGATAGATCAAATTTTGATAAAATAATTCCGGAAAAATCTGTTTAACTGTCACTCTTTGCTGTTTTGATGGATCAGTAATAATTATGTTATGAAAGTATAAATGCAGTGATAAATCACTGAATATCGAATAGAATTTTCTAGTAAAAAAATACAGTTTCAGGACCGATATTTACTAACATTTTAACTTTTCAATTTGCTTTCTTCAAGTTATCAAACGAACAATGCTTCGTCCGTTCTGATGACGATCGCTAATATCCAGCCGAAAGACAGTTCAAGTGAAGGGGATGAGACAAGAGAGTCTTTTGTCAACAGAATGGCTGAAGAGATGCTCTCTAAACTACCGTCTGACTACAATCCATTTGAGGTAATGCTATTACTTCTCTTATTTCTAAAACATTTAAGCTATTGGTGTTTATAGTCTATTACAATTGTCTTAGTGGCAAGCATGTGAATGCATATATAGAAGCGCTGATAGGCATTAGTTATTTAGATTCATTATTGATTGATAAGAAGTTGAGTTGAGTTGGTTAACAACTTGTTATGTTATGACTTGTGTTATGGCGCATGACTGCGCCACTCAGGTCCCATGTCCGAAAAGGAGATAAAAAAGAAAGGTTCAACTACGAAGTAAATATTAGCACATGTGCAGTTAGAAAACGATTAGCAGACATATTTTTCGATACCCGTAGTGGGGAAACACCTTTTGCAAATGCAACTGGTGGTAAGTTGATCGTCGATGATTAACAGATGAGTGCCCAATGAGTGTATTCTGTACCTTTGACTTCCTTACTGATTATGCTTAGCTAACAAATTGAAAATATTTTTCAACGATTTCTAAGTGTTCAGTGTGTTACACTCAAGCTTCCAAAATTTACCTCAATTAAACTATCTCCTTCAATTCTTCCATAAATTTCGAAAATTCAAGTTTTAATTAACAGACGTTACAATTCCGCACTTGATCTGAACATTATTAATGTTATTTTTCATTTAAAATCTACCTAATGAAGTGAATTATCTTAAGAAGAATTCATCTCTGAAGTTACTAGTGATAAATAGAGTAATATTGCTAAGCTATTGCTATTATGATCTTTCCCATAAGCCAGTTGGGAGAGCGTTTGAGACGGTGGTATGAATACATGCATCGTTGAAGAAAAAGGCGGACGTTGAACTGAAAAGTTAGTTGATAGAATAGGAATGAATCATAAGTAAGCTTATCATGCGACTGATTGAAAAGCAACTTAAGGGAATAGTTAATAGTGGTAAGGCTACTTAAGAGTCGATGCAGTCCTACTTACTCATTGGTACATTAGTTTCACACAAGATGTTTATTCTAGATTAAATATTCCAGTTGTTAAAAACTAGGCATTTCTATCTCCGTTCTACTCAAATTCCTTGAAGTAGTTAGTGAAATCAATCGATATCTAATAAAATGTAAGATTTCACACATTTTAAAATGTATTTACTGTTAACAATATTCAGTTCAATATCTCTATAAAACCATTAGCATTAATTGATTTTCTGACACTGTATGTCTATTATTATTATAAGACCATTTTCATGATCCGTTCATTTTTCAATTAAGGTTAAAGAATTATTACAACAATTGGATCACCTGAAACCCTTGCACATCTTTCTGCGCCATGAACTGGATCGCATTCAACGTGTTATTAGCCTCGTACGATCCACGCTGAGTGATCTCAAATTGGCTATTGATGGGACAATCATCATGTCAGAGAGTTTGCGAGACGGTCTGAATAATATTTACGATGCTCGAATACCTGCTCTTTGGAAGAAGGTATAGTTGAAGTCGCAGAAGGGGAAACTAGCTTAGAGACGTAGTGCCTAGATTTGGAGAGTATGGCTGAGCTACCCCTTTATTAACTTATGATCTTCATTACACTACGAGGTGTTGAGAAGGCAAGATAATGACAAGGAGTAATTATTGAGAAAATAAGGGGAAGTAAGGATTGATACTCAGGCCTTTAATTTAAAAAATAGGATTAGGTAGCTCTTAGGAAATGAGGATGCAATCGACATTGGATATCAATGCAGAACACCCCTGAGGAATTGTTCGTCTTATATCATAAAAAACAGTCGCTTTAGCAGTACATCCGTTTATTTATAACGCCGATTCTCTATCCTAGATGTACGTTGGAAACACTTCTCTTGAACGAGCCTGGGGCCTATCTTAGGGAATTAATTATTATTCTCTTTCCTTACAGGTTTCATGGGACTCGGCAACTTTAGGATTCTGGTTCACCGATTTACTGGATAGGAACGCTCAACTCCATAACTGGCTCTTCCATGGAAGACCTAAGACATACTGGCTTACCGGATTTTTTAACCCACAGGTTTACCATAGTTTTACTTTTCTGAGGAGTTTCGAATTCATTGACATTTGTGTTTCCCAAAGTAATATTTATTTAGCAAAGTACTAATGTCCAATAAATTTGAAGTTATGCTAATGAAATTGCACTGCAATATTTTAGAATTAATAAAAACTTTTTCTTCACTTCAGGGCTTTCTAACAGCGATGCGTCAGGAAATAGCAAGAGCCCATAAATTCGCTCTCGATGTTGCAGCCCTGACAAACGAGGTTACGAGTATGTCTCATGAAGAAGTTTTGCGTGTTCCTCCAGAGGGTAATGCAATTTCCATTTATATAAACTGCTAAAATAGAATAAAATATCACAATCACAATAAGGCATTTTAAAATATATATGCTCTGTGGAAACGTGTAGCTTTTCCAAATGGATAACGATGTCACTGTGTAAAAGTGATCAAATGATAAAATATTTAATTAAAACATTGTAAAATTCGAGGTTAGAGAAATCAGTAGAGGAGTATGCTAATCAGCATGCTATTGGCAACTTAATCATTTAATGCACAAACTAAAACGCAAAAATCAATAAGACAAAAGAGATTTAAAGATTCTTCAGAATCCACATGAACCGACTCTGATTGTCTGTTTCCACGATTTTCAAGAACAGGAAGAGTAAAGTTGTATTATATATCGCATCTAGATTTTCCTATTGTTGAGAATCGAGTTGTTCAAATTTTAGCATATCCCTGACTTTTTAAACCTTACTTAATGGAGTTTAATGAAACATCTGTTCTTCAAAAGGCATATTCTATTTCTATTTTTTTTATTGTCGCATGTGTGAAGTTCTTTAGAATGTTTGAAATCTAAGAAATAAAACAGACATCAAGATTTAACTTATCAATTTAGGCTATTTCGATTTCCCATAAAACTTTGTAGTTTCTCAAATTTTAAGCTACTTTAATAATTTTTTCATCAAAACACCCTATCAACACTTTATCAACCGACTCTCATCGGCTTATATGGTAAAATATTGTTTTACATTACAGGCGTATATATTTACGGACTGTACCTTGACGGCGCAGGTTGGGACCGAAAAGCAAGCAGGTTGGTGGAGCCACCACCAAAACTACTTTATACTTTACTTCCAGTTGTTCATTTGTCAGCCTACTGCCTTACGGATAAGACAGCGGTGGCGGCAACCAGTTCAGCCACATGCTACTCCTGTCCGGTTTACAGGAAGCCCGCCAGAACTGATCTCAACTTTATATTCCCATTGCAATTAAGAACTAACAAAGATCCAAATTACTGGATTCTACGTGGTGTGGCAATACTGTGTGACATTAAATAATTAAAATTAGGATATTGCATATGATTTTAGTAGAAATTCACTAAATAAATTTAATTTACATGAAGTTAAGATATCTCAATTATTATTCTTTGGCTCATGGAAGTGAGAAAACAAATAAAATAATTACTACAGCTTTAGGGCAAAGTAAGTTAGGGAAAAAGGTGGAATCTTCGTTAGCATTAATCAAGTTTTCATGTGCTAGCCCCTGCGATCCCTATTTATTTTACTAAAAAACGGCTCCTTATGATATTTTTTGAGTAGTCACACGCACGACACCTGATAACGATAAATTACCAATTTGAGGGCAAAATGACAATAAGACTGCTATTTGTGTTGGAATTATATTTAAGCAGTTCCCCGGGATATTTGAATTATATGGAGTTATTTTGCAAAAATTGCAGGTAAAATATGATAGCAAATTTATAAGTGAAAAAGATTTATTAATTTAACCTAGCGGCAAATAGCTGTTGTAGAAAAGGTGCTACATGTAAAAAAATTTGATAGATGATGTGCTCGATATCCCAAGGGATGAAATAATAAAGCAAATTTCCGTGTTAATATGCGCACTTCCATTACGATGTGCCTTAATAATGTGTACAAATGTTTATAATTTAAATTCCTTCATTAGGGCACCTACGCACATGTTATAAAGCATCAATAAAATAAAAATAAAAAATAATGAATTTTAGAAATTGTCGATTTGCTAAAAAGGGTAATACACTTTCTGAAATATTTATGCTCTGAAAAAACTTATTAAGTTGTGATTTTTAAAGGTACCAAAGTGATTGGTGAAAGGATGGAGTCATATCAGAAGAAATTGAGAAATGAACGTCAAAATTAAACAGCATTTCAATAATTAAAACAATAAAAATTTTTTAATTACAGTTTTTTAAAAGATCAATTTTAAAAATTTACAAAGTAATTTCCCATTTTCAAGTGTTTGAATACACTACTCAAATCATAAAATATATCAGAGCGAACTTTCATTCTCGTGCATAATGGGTACGTTCAGGGAGGTTTATTGCTTAGGCTATAATCACGTATGTTCCTCAAATATACTAACGATTTTAGAATGTAACATATGAATGGAATAGCGAAATACCTAGGTTTACAGAATGCGATCTTTTTATATCAATTCCAATCGTCATCATTGGATATATGATATTGGTTTGTCTACCGTACATGATTTTTCTTGGTCGAAAAATTCGTCAACCTCGAAGATGGTCGACCCTATACTCTATGAGACAAGTAATGTAGTTTTAAATTTTTGTAACGGATTTAGATTTCATATTTGATGCTACTGAGTGTTCTTTTGTGGAAATTCGCGAATATTACAAATGATAAGCATCTCATTGCATGGAACTACTTACTTCCAGGATCTTTGTGCGCCTTAATTGTAGGTTTATATTCCTTCATATATAAATTCGTTTTAAGTCTGTTTGTGTCCAGTTTTTTTAATTTTAGTTGGTCCAACTACTGATTGTGAATTTGGAGAGTGTTCGAGATCGAACCCCTTCAGCGGTCTACTTTCTTGGCTGTCTGATGATCTTCATTGAGTCTCTCCTAAGCACTTGGAACACTATTTCCTACAAACTGCGAAATCCTGAACAAGTAAGCACTTACAAATATTTTTTTATTTTTTTACGCAATTGGCTTTTAATTTGAAAATCTACGCTTGACATGAGAAAATTATATATCAATAATGCTATCCAATCTGTATAGTTCTAGCATTTTCCTTCCATTTTTATTTGGCGATTTCAGAAATAAGTATAACATGAGAAGTTCAGATTTCGAGGCTGATTATCCGATCTTAAAAGTATGTTTTAGTTGTTGAAATGAAGTCTTTTGTTCTTACTTTTAACATTGTCAAAAGGCGAAATCTGTAAATTCTGTCTTAACATACAAATGACAAGAGATTTAAATTGTTGGCATGCTACAATGGTCTTTATTGTGTTAAAAATGATTATTATTATCATTATAAATTATTTGTTCTTGTTTTACAATTTTTGGTAAGAAATAAGACAAAATACTTAGTATTACGCAATTAAATGACCGATTCTCCTGAAAGTTCAAATTATATGCTGCAAAATAAATCTTGGATGTTGTAATCATTCAAAATTTTTCGATAAAGTATAGACGCTAGTTTTTATTGATAGGAAATCTCCATATAATAGAGCTACATTAATGTTCCATTTTTAACAACCATTGACAGCTTTAAATGATTTTCAAACTAGTCAACGTATAAATGTGACCTCTGGCAGCCCATTTTTAAATACTAGTAAATGCTATTCATAATGGTTGTCTCATTGTTTGATTTCGAAACTGGGGCCCGCAGGCAGAGATATAAATGCACAAATATTTAAATACAAAGTTAATTTGAAAAGAATTTAGTTCACACTAAATAAGGTTCACATCTAATTTGAAATTGTTCTTGTCCACAGGAAGCACTTATTATGACTCTGTTTGGTCTAAATTGAAGACATAGTCTTTGTTTCCTTATTTTAAAATTTTCCCCGAAATATGGACCATCACAATTAAATCGTGAAGCCTTTCATTTAAGATCTGTGAGTTTCATTGACGTATACTCGGAAAAGTATGCTCAGTTATACACGTAAATAGAAAGCTGAGTCATGACAATTTTTTTAGTTAGCCACGGTAACAGCCCAAAACACATCAGATATCAGATAGCTAAACAGATTCCTTTCAATGTGTATGTCAAACTGACATAAATTAAAAGGAATTACCTCCTTGTTTGAGGTTTTCAGGTCTGCCGGAAATGCTATTCATATCAACTCAACGTGTTTCAAATTTTTATTTTGGAGCATTCATTGCTTGGTGTTAAATATTCAGGCACGTAGTCGCGCGTAGTTCTATCAATCAGCATAAAAGAGAATAATCGTTGTGCAATGATATGAAAGTCATTATTGCTTGTGCTTAGTATGCGCATAAATCTGCAATTCCGCAAAATTTCTCTCCCCTCTGCGAGAAATGCGCAACATGATAGGGACTTTAACTGGCAGCTACTGCTGGCCAAATACAAGAAGTCGCATGATTTTTCTCTTTGTGCCCGATAAAATGGGCCAGAATTTCATTAGGAAACAGGACTCCTGCAGCTTAGGCTCCATTTTCTTATTATCCATAGTAAATAATTGGAACTCAAATCCATTTAGAAAACCATTTTCCAACACTCATCTGGGACAGAGTAGCATCATAGAGGCTTCCTGGTGGGAAACCCTAATTCCACCACTATTATCCAAACCAGTGTAGTTGGCCATTCCACTCACTGAGTGTGCACCGACGGATATCGAGTCCATGACTTTTGACTTTGCGGATGAACACATTAACCCCTACGCCCTCGGCACATTATCCTTGATTATCATATATGAAATAAGGGGTGAAACTGGACAAGTATGGATTGTAAACGGAGAGCATTAAAAGACTCTGACCTCATCTGAATTCTGATTTCACTCAAAATTTTTATGTTGTTAATTGACGCTCAAAAGGTTTAACTTCAAGATTTCTGAATAGATTACGAATGGGACGTTGGCTATGTCCTTCTGGTAAACCTATTCCTTTGGATAGCTAAAGAACAGAGAGTCAATGTTCACTATAATGTTTTTATTGGATAACTTTGTCATCGATTAACATTCCAGCGTATTCATTACACTCTTCCCCTAGAAGACATTTTTTATTATGTCCATAACTGTCAGTTATTTTCCGATAGCAGACGTTACAGTAGTATTTATGTCTGCCTGTCTGTATTTTCTCTGTCAAAAGATATTAGCTTGATTGATTGTCAACTAGGAGTATTTTACTACTTTTTCTGCCTTATTAAAAATCGATCTAGTCCAAGTGGTTAGAAATAGACCATTGTTATATTATGAAGGTTTAGTGTTCCGGTCTAAAGTTATTCAGGCTATGTTAAGTATACTGATCTGACACTTGTCCTTAGACCTCTCTCCATTTGTCCCCATAGAATTTCGATGCACCATGCATAGTGGTATGAACACACTTGCGGTTATCTGGTGTACGGTTGAACCGGCCATCAATCCTAAACAGCAGTTTAATTGTGTCGTGTACTAGAGTCCCTTACTAGTAACTAATTGGGGGACTGAGAAAACACAAAACTAGCCTGTTTTTATTGCAAAAAAGCCAAGTAATCGTATAACGTAGAAAGAACTTCTTCAATAATGACTAGTGTAATGGTGTATATTTAGGGTAACAGAAGAACATTAAATAAGGCATGGTGGGGGAGTTTATATCATTGGGCAACGTAGAATGCAGACGATACAGTACGTTCACCATAATTATGCCAGAGGGAGTGGAAACTCATCGACCGGATAAAAACACAAACAAAATACACACACACATATAT